>JAPYZR010008624.1:0-11276 GCA_030522945.1 Trichopria nigra | reverse complement strand
ATTTTTAAAGCACAAATTTCGGTACATTTTATCGAGATCCAGACAATAAGATTTCGAAGTGGATACTATGAATATTTCGAATCAAGTGAATTGTGTTACCATGAATCACCCGTTACGGCGATTATGAAACTCATGTTTTATATAGAGAATTGTAAAACGTTCAAATGGACTTGCAGTTCAATAACAAAAATGACAAAATTCATTTTACTGAAAATATTATCACTTCTTCTAGCGAACCTTAACATAATTCCCAGATATTGTAAATAAGGATAAAAAAGGTCTTACCTCAAGTGTACCAACTTTTTTACGGACCCGTATACTGGAATAATCTCCAACGCCTCGAATATTCAATACTGAGCAGAACCAAACTTTTAGTGGATCATAACATTTCTAATAAATGATGTTACTTTCAACCGTAAAATCTGCAGTATCTACAATTTACGATAAAAATTTATAATAGAACAAAACTTTTAGTGGATTACAAGTACACGTTTTTTTTATTTTTTATCAAAACGTTTCTTGCAGTCGTCATGGTTGTTTTTTTTTTCACGACTTCTAATGCCCCGTTCATTCTGCGAATTCACCAGACCGAAAACTGAAACTGAGCTTCCCACCAAGAGCTCGGCTACTCTTGTCCAATCAGGGCATGCGCTGATACTTTCAACGCGATGTGACCCCCCAGTCGATAGAAGACTCGGTACAATCCTACCGATTTGACGTCAAAACTGCCAATTATGTATTAGCAATTCCCAACGTTTTCTAGCTGTCTCTAACGATTTCCAAGTAGCTACCTCTAAATGCATTCCACCCCCCTTCGAAGCTTCAACAGTAATTGCTACGTATAAGCACGATGAGGAGGGATCCATTTCATATACACAAAGGATCTATACATTTCATTTACGAAATCGGTGGAAGCTTCCATCTGCAATGGACGTTTTGCCGGAAAACTTTCGAACTCTGTTTCGTTGCGGTGTTTGGTACGAGGATGAAAAGTCTGATTCTTTTCCAAAAATGGTCTACCGAATATTCGTAGTTGTCGTCATGTATTACGTCACGATGATGGAAGTTTTGGAGTTGCTCAATCCGAGCAACGTCTACGATCTAACAGAATGTCTCTTCCTATCATTGTCTTATGTATCCACCTGCATGAAATGGATGAATTTCGCACTACGCAGGGACGAGATGTTGGGTCTGCTGAACGAATTTCGATCGAAAATCTGCCAACCTAGGTCTATTGATGAGGAGGAGATCCTGAACAAGACCACGCGCAAGGCCGCTAGACTTCACAACTTCTTAATCAACATGGCCGCTTTCTGTGCTGCGTTTTTCGTGATACGTCCATTGACGAAAATTGGTCATTCTCAGCTGGAATTGCCCATTAAGACTTACCAACTTTACGACACGTCGAACACGGTGTACTTTTGTTTCTCCTACGTCATCCAGAGTATCGCTGAATTTTACGCGGCGGTCATCGCCCTTGCTTTCGACACCCTGGCTTATTCATTTATGAATTTATTGTCTGCGCAATTCGAACTTTGTGCTTACAGGATCACGAATTCCATCGAGGCTGGAAAGACTATGACGGCCATAGATGACTTGATCGCTCATCACACCTTCCTGTTGAATACTGTCAAGAAAATCGAATCATTTTTCATAGGAGTCATTGCACCATTTTTTATTACGTGCTTGATCACGCTCTGTACCAGCATTTTTCAAATACAGCAGGTTCGTTTGCTTTCATAATTATATATTACGGTAAAAAAGTCTGTTGAATAGATTGAAATTTCACTCCAAGAAATTTATAAAGTAATTCTGTACTTTTCGTAGACAAATGTTTGATGTCATTATTACTGATGATTCCCTTCAGCTGGAGCTAGCTTTTAGCTATTACGTAATTCATCGATTGCTATTAAAAGAGTCCTTTTTACGAATATCAATGTAATACTGAATTGGAATTTTAGAGGATACATATCATTAAGATTTCACAATATATTGTTTTTAATACGGTATTTACATTTTGCTCTTTCAGAAAAACTTGGCCAGTGTTGAATTTTTTACCTTGTTGGTGTATCTCGTGTGTTTACTGTTTGAAGCATTTCTTTACTGTTGGAACGGCAATGAACTTAAATTAAAGGTATTTTTACACTTAATTATATAATCACATTTAATTATAAAATCGCATAATGAAATTAATGTACAGTTAAATTAAATAGCGACACTTACATTAGCCTCAAATGAAAACAAAAAATTATTGCAAATAATATTTCACGTATTTTCATTTTCAAGAAATCTAGAAACTAATTTTTGATACAAAAAATGTTAGGTTACTTGTTGCTACCTAATATACTTATTATATGTTGACAAAACTTTACATTCATTATATCCATGACAATGATAATGATCAAAACCCCCGGATATCTCAGGATAAAAAATATACAGGAGACAAATTTGTAGATCGAACGTTCAGAACTTCGAGAGGTTTCTAGCTATTTCGATTTTTTTAAACGCTTTGAATAACATGAAGATCGTGAAGATGAGAAAGTATTCGAATCCTTCATTTTTTACAATTGAAAATATTCTATGTGTTGGTTCTGCAGTGATCTATCAGAATTGTTAAATAAATTTTTACATTCCCTGGGTTCTATAGACTGTTTTTTTGAATTAGGTATAATTTGATTGTTCGCGATAGTGTCAAAGCATAGTCGCTGCAGCGTACGACAGTAACTGGACATCTTTGACTCCACAAGAACAGAAAAATATTTTACTGATAATGCAAATTGGACAGAAGAGCACTACAATTTCCTGTCGAGGGCAGTTCGTTCTTTCCACCGACACCTTCGCATGGGTAATGCTTATTTTTGAGTAATAATTGTTATATCGTTTCACTTTTTGTGAACATATTCAAAAACTTGCTACAATTTTAGTGAAATTAGATGTATTTTCATAAATTGTCACGTATTGCAGTCGGTTATGATATTATATATACAAATGACAGAATTTGATGTGATATGAAATGTTCATTTTAATATTTTTAATACATTTTTTATTGTATTTCTTGATTTTTAGATCATTTGAAAAATTATTTCTTTTTTTATTGGATCTAAAATAGATTTTTCACTTCAGTTAATAACAAACTTGATAAACGGTATAGATGATTAATTGGGTATTTTGAAATATTCAGATTTTGAAAACATCGTATGCAGCATTCAATCTGTTAAGCGGAGTTGCTGGGACAAAAAATGATGACTGAAGGTATGGCCTACTTTTTATATACTAATATTATTTCGTAATTACGCAATTCACTTCAGATTCCCATAAAACTAATGTAATATTACTGCCAACAATAGGTAAATTTCCATACAAGTTGTTGCACATATATATTTATTCAAGGCACTTTTTATTATTTTTAATCTTTTCCTATTTTCCGTAAGTTTTTTCTATATTGTGTGCTTTATTGTATGTTTTTCCAGTTTTTGTGTTATAAAATGTTTTCTGTATATTTAGTCTTTCACTAGTTATTGTCGACATTTGTACCTTTCTATACCGTTTTATCGTACATTTTTATTTGTTTATGTGAACCTTTTATATTTTTATGTCAAACGATGATTAAAAAGTATTGAACCTTATATAAATTATAACATAAAATCAAGTAATACAAATTAATTTTTCATTTTTCAAAAACTAAATTATAATATTGTCGGATAATACTTAAAATAATCTTACAAAAAATTTACATATTTATATTGAGTCTAATAACATTTGTTTCTTTAATAGGTTTTATAATCGAGGACGATGTCAATCAATATACGAATATATCAACCAAAGATTTATTAAATACAGGAATCTATCGAATGATAATTAAGAAATATATAACTTTTAAAAAGTATATTTTTGTTATAAAAAAACGTATTTAGATGGGAAATATAAAAAGATGTAAGTGATTCAACATTTATTATAATGATATGTAGCATTAATTACGTGTTCCAACTACTTTGTAAATTTAATAGAGTGAAAAGCCTCTCGATATAGTAAATAAGCTTTCAGTTGATAGCGAAAATTCAACACAGTTATTTGGAGAATATACTTATTCTTACAACGGGGAATTTGTATCTGGCAAAGGAGTACACATTGTGCTCTACTTAAATTATACCCTTTTCTAGAATGAAAATGTTCGATTTGGTCACAGGAATACATATATTTCACTTCAAAATAAGGAAAAACTCCCTTCTAGAGCCATGAAATTATTAAAAATATCAAAATTTTACGGTAAGAAAATATTTATTGGAAATGTATATTTTTTTTCAGACCTTAAAATTTTGCCAATATTTACGTCAAGTATGGAAGACATGTCTCTACATGTCTTACCTTTTTGAAAAAATCAATTTTTTACATTTTTTAAGTTAACAAATTACACATTACTTACATCAAAAAAGTAACCAAGACGTCCTTTCTGCAAGCTCGTGCGGGAAGAGTGGTTTCCCTCACTTGGACGAAATTGGTGTTTTAAAAAGCAAAAATCGATCTCGAACGAGTGAGATTGTCAAAACTTGTTTTGCAAGTGTGCAAATTTTGCACTTTATCTCACTAGTCACGTAATCTACTATTTTTTTAATTATGTCTACCATTATTTTTTAATCGTATACTTTCGACTTATAAAAAACAAGAAATAATTTTTTTATTCTCATTTATATTTAACATAGAATTTATTTAATATTATTAATTCTATATATTTTTATTCAAATGATAGTTGAAACTTATCACTGCCCTTTTCCCTTTAATGATGAGCTTTATAGAAGAAAGCTCTACAGGTTACGTAGGTTCCTAGATCCTGAAAGCGCTTTTTCCGTCTGCATGTTAGGGAATAACGAAGACGTAATCGGGCTTGCGTGTTTTTTAACCTTCTCTTCGTGATTTAATAATCGGATTTTTTTATAGAAGTACTCCACTGCAACTTATAAACTGACAAAGAAAATTAACTCTTTACTACAAAGAATCTGCAATGACAGAGCATATACGATCATTATGCTTAGGGTGAGTTTTTTCTTCGTAGGAAAAACAAGGCATTCATTGAGGGGTGCACAGTGAACGTATCTACCTTATAATTTCTTTCTAAGAGGGGAGTTTCCAAGGGTGCAAATGAAAATAATACCCTCTTTTGAATCACTTAACGGTTGGCAGTAATTACTTTTTATAATACGTTTAACCATTCGAAATCATTTAACTTCTGCACTCTAAAGTCATAGAATAAGTGAAATTATCTCCAGTAAATATTTCGAAATGGCATTATAGATATGCATATCTGTCTGGTTGATTGTCTAAGTACTAGACTTTTTTATTTAATAAAAGGATATATACGTAAAAAATATGAGTTTTTGAAAAAGTCCTAATTGAATTATAATTGATTAAATTAATGAATATATGCGTAATTACCTGTAAGAAGAGATCGCAGACAATCAAACTTTTGGTTAACTTTTGGGATGCAAAGTTTTTCTTGTGTATATGCAGTCGTCGTCGTTAATTTTAATTTACTTAGTATCATTTATTATTGGTTTACCCAAAACATGATCGCTGGGCAATTTAAACGTTGTTTTCCTACAGATTATAATCGTTTATTATCGATGAAGTTTTTCACAATTATGGTAGTCTACTTTTTACAAACTATTTTTAATTCTAAAACAACTAACTACTTTATATCAAATTTTTTTATTACTCAGAATTTGCTATACATTTATAGTTGTGAAGTTAATGAAATAATACATGATGTACGTGCCCAGCTTGTACAGGAATAAGCTAACATTCAAAGTATCTGAAGAATTTATAAAACGTAGCCATATATACTTACAGCATTCTAAAAAGAGTTTCATTTTTATGTTCATTTCGTATAATATCAAAACTGAATGCATGAAGAATATTGTCTTGGATTAACAATAATGTATAGTCCGACTGAGAATATTGGCATTAACTCATCCCTTCTCTTCCATATTGACCTAATAGTTCACTAAAATAGAATAAGAAAATAAAGCTGACCACATCTGTAAATTTGCGAATATAGATATATCCTGGGAAAATTGTAGATGCTGTAAACAAATAAATTTCTTTCTTTTATCAAACAAAAAATACTCCAAACTTTTGAAAATCTGACGTTGAGACAGGAACGGGCAATATGTATAGTTAGTATAGAAAAAGTGTCGAATAAGATTTATCATTATATCCTCTAATTTAATAATGAACGATCGGTAGTAACCCACTTCACCGTCTGCCACTTCACCGTCTAGGACACTTCACCGTCCGCCACTTCACCTTCTGCCATTTCACCTTCTGCCATTCCACCTTCTCCCATTTCACCTTCTCCCATTTCACCCTCTCCCATTTCACCCTCTGGGACGTTTCACCCTCCGGGAAGTTTCAACACTATAGGACATTTCTCTAAGGGTCTCATATAATACGGAAGTTTCAGGCAGGTTTGTGACACGGTTAGGTTAAGTTAGTTTTTAAGCGGGGGGGGGGGGGGCAAGGCCCCCCCCCTAGGCAGGTTGTGTCCACCCCCCCCCCCCTTGGACATTCAATGAATGTCCAATTTTCATCCTTGGACGAATGGAGGAACATCGAACGAATAATGGACGTTCTCTGTTAAACTGGGACTGCTTTTTGTATGGTACGATCATTGATATCAATGGTAACATCGTGTATTACATAGATATTTACTATTTACATTTATACAACCTCGCACTAACATACGCGATTCACTAATGGTGTCGTTCAAACCTCTAGTTTTATTAGTTTGTTAACATTGGAAGGGCTTTATCTACTTAAATTTTTTTTTTCATATTTGTCTATTCTCCATGAGGATAGAGAACTCCTTAAAATTTCAATTTTTAAAATGATTGAGTGAAAACAGCCCCGTTTGTTAGAATTTCCGACATACGTCATAGTATTTTCTATACCTTTTTCCGATTTAAAATTGGTTAAATGTAGAAAATAATCATTTTAATTGTAAGACAAGCATGAAACATAAACGAAAATTCCCAGTTGTTACATCATTGAACGTTTTCGTATAAAACACAAACTGTAATAATATTATTTGTATAGTATATAGACCTAAAGTTAATGAAAGATATTTTCACAATAAAACTAATATAAATATTATTTACCATAATTCATGTTTTTAATATAAAAACATTTTTTTAAAGTACGAAGATTGTTTCAAGTACTGAACATAAAAGATACGCCTTTATTTTGCATTAAAGTCTCCAGAGATGAAATCGCGTACCACAAAAGTTCCCATATGATCCTATTTTCAACTTTGTTAGATTTACTAAGAATTTATAAATCTTTAATATTTTAGTGCCTTTTTACAATTTCAGAAACTTAGGAAACCACTAATTATAATGGATGTAGGGAATGTTATACGAGATCTGCATAATGTTTATGTTTATGTACTGGACGGAATTTTTAAGTAAGACGGCGACAATTTTTAATTCATATAAACAATGACAAAATATTTTGTCTCGTTCTTCATTTCTCAGAAGCAATCGAGGACATTTGTGTTCAAAACATTTTGGGGGATTTTATTGTCTTAATATACCTTTCCTAACAAATATGTTATTTTTATTCTAATACATAAGATATTTTCGTGATTTATTGCACTCGATTACTGGGAAAACCGGTGGCTTAATTAGTTTTTTCGGAAACAGAATATAGATAAATAACATGACCGGCCAAACGCCGTGATTCGTCAGTGTACTTTAAGTGGGTTCTAAAGTAGAACAGTTAACGACTGAGCTTTGCAACAATAAAAGTATAAATAACAAATTATTTTTTTTTAAATTTGGGCTCTGGAAGGGTGATTCTACATAACATATACAATCACCAAAAAAATTCCAGCAGAAATCATTCAAAATTAAATGAGAACTTTAGAAACAAATTATTTTTAAGGTAGGTAGGGAAAAATAATTTATTTCTAAAAATTTTCACTGAATTTTTCATTATTTTTAGTGGAATTTTATTGAGGAACCTTATGTCTCATATCAAATCACCCTTCCAAAGCCCAAATTTTGAAAAATACGTTTCAATCATTTATAATTTACATTTTTCGTATAGGTCGGTAACTGTTCTACTTTAGAACCCCCTTAAGGGTCCGTGTGTATGGCGAGGAAAGGGGTGAAAATTGTTCTCCGCGAGTAAGGCCGACAGAGACCGAACAATACCGAAAACTACAAAACGTGATAGTAAAACTAGTTTTCTATTGTGTTGTTATTGTCCATTTTTCTTAAAATTAATGACAGAAACAACACAGAAAATCCGTTTTTCTATCCTATTTTATCGTATATATATTTTATTTCGAGTCTATATCCCCCATTTTTAGTAATAGGAAATATGTACTTGCAATATTGTCGTAATATCGTAGTAATATTACAAAGGTGGAATTCCGTGGATATGTTTTATATCCCATCGACATTACTGCACTATTTCAGAAAGTATCAAATTGGAGCATAAGTCATTGAACTTTTTACCATTATTGAATGGTACACGCAACTGCCATTTACACATTATTGGTCCAAATTGCCTCGGATTAAAACCCGAAGACATCCACATTTATCCGACATACCATGTTCTCTGTAGGAGCGAATTTTGCAACCAAAGAAATTCAAGGCTTATCATTAACAAAAGTATCAATGGTTCGTATAGCATGTTTCATCAATTATCTTTGCTCGGCACATTCAAATAATTTTTAAGAGAGCCGACATTCCGTTTTATGTCCAACACGTTGGTTATGGTCTGTAATAGGGTCCATTAAGACTTTTTATATAATAATTCAGTGTCATGTGGTTGGTCCATGATTTATGGAAAACTTTCCAATTCCTTAAAATTTCTTAAAAATGAAGATGAGAAATGAGCATACATTTTATATATTTTAGGCTTATTGTTCTTCTAGGCGCTAATTGTTTACCTCCATTGTGATAGTCTGTACTTTGAATTTCACTTGTGGTTGGTTCTGACGATCTTAATAATATAATTGTGAAAATTATGGTTGGATTAATATGCTTACATGACATTTACTTCGAATATGGTATTAGGACTGTCAGGATTATAGGAAAGATATATTTACATCTTTTTGTAATTGATGCTATAGTCTAGAATAATCTGTCATTACAGAAAGAATCCTCTCGTTGTTTTTCTATGAAAAATACGTTTGACACGTGTTCAATATAACTTTTGGTTTCACGTTGAGGAGTTTATAAATATTACCTTTATCTCTCAATGTATAGTTTCAAATAGAAATGGGTGACTTGTTGGACATTTGTACATAAAAACTAAAAACAGAATATCGTGGTATCACGGCATTCAACTTAACCTCATCCAATCTGCAGAAGTAATACGCGATCGTAGAAGACCGTCGGAAGTTTATTTCGTATAACATCCAGACTGAACATATCATGAGAAGAATATTGTCTTATTTTTTTCGAATGATAATAGAAACAACTTCCAACTATCCATGTAAAGGAACCAGTTAAAAAATAACTATCTGGTCAATAATGTTTCAAAGTATTTAGAAAACTCGTGTCGTAGCATATTGATTTCAATGTCTACTGGGTTAATTTATTTACCATAGAATATTTACTCTTTTGACAAACTTTTCAGTAAATTGAGTACCCCGTACGATGCTTTCATAATCTAAAACAAAAAAGCATTTCAATTTCACTCGCATTTAAATAAAAACGCTCGGTATTTCTATCGCTTACCCAAGTAAAAGTCTGAATAGAAAGTGAACATTGTCCACATAAGGAAATTTTAATTCCACGTTGTCCAGTTTGTATTATCAGCAACAGAGATTTTCTGTCCCTTGGATCGAATTTGGTCCAGTCACTCTCTAAGATGGCATTCGCTACATCATGGCTCTGAGCCAAAAATCAAATATGTTAACCTCTCATACAATCGCACATCAGTTTTCTGGAGTGCATGCAGTTTGGTCTCTAAATACCTTCAACATCAGTCCATTGCCAAACCAGCAGTACAAAAATGCACGAAGCATCGTAAGACTATAATATTCTGCGAAAGTAAGGAATTCCATTGACAAAATCTTTTCCTGCAAAACATCTTAATGATATTATATAGTTAATAGATGCTTAACATTTATCTAACAATTAAGGTCAGTTCGAAGAAGCAATACTGAAAATCATACAATAGTAGTATGAGACATGCGATTATTTATTTTAAAAAGACTTATTTTCATGGATGTACATGTGGATTAAAAAATATTACTATGAACAGGATTGCGCACGTTTTTAATTAAGTTATATAGTTTGGGTAATCAAAACTCGTTGGAATCTAGTTAAGAAAGGATTCCAATTGTAATATTTAAACCCATTGATTGCGATGATTAAACCCAGCCAAGAATTTATGGAATCCAGTTAAGTCTGAATGAAATGAAGAAACAGACATTGAAGATAACGTACCTGATATATTTGAAATATAGTGATGAATAGTATTATCAACATAATCATAAAGAATGGAACTATTACTCCGATGAAGATCATTTGAATATCTTGAACGATGTCCAGCAGCAGAATATGATGAACCATCCACTTCTGTTTGAAAATGGCAAAACTGAAGCCGCCATTGATGAATGACTTGATTCTGTAGCAACAAAGTTCGAACTGACCAGTTGTTAGAAGAATGAAACCGTAAGTGGTCGTGTCGAAACTGGAATTGATCACCGCTGCGTGTATCTCAGTGAATCCTTGGAGTACGTAAGTCAGGTAAAAATTGAACCGTTTGGATGTATCGTATGGATTGTAACTCTCGAGTGGAAGTTCTATTTCTGATGTCTCCAATGGTAAAAACGGACAGATTATAACGTTTACAGTGCAAATAACCACAAATGTCGTGAAATAATTGTGAATGGTCGCCGAGTTCTTGAAATACTTTTCAGTGATGCGATTTTCTTCCAACGTTACCGGTCGGCAGACCTTTGATCGAAATTTCTTCAACAGTCTAATTACATCACTTCTGCGGACTAGAAAGTTCAACATCTTGACAAAGAAACCGACGTAACAAAGGGGTAAGAACAGATGAGCAATCATATTGTTGACATCTTTAAGGTATATGAGTGATATGATTTGTTCAATAGTCACGTAAAAAATGAGCGTGATCACTATGAAGCGATAAGTGGTTCTGATTGTGGACTCTTTGTGTAGGTCGTCTTTCCATATTCCGCAGAACAGAAGGGTGCGAAAATTGCTGGGCAAAACATCCATTCTTTACCCCCGAGTGTA
>JAPYZR010008622.1:0-21581 GCA_030522945.1 Trichopria nigra | reverse complement strand
ACAATTTTGAATTGTAAAAGTAACATTCTGTCAACTACAACTTTTCAAATTGTTAGTTCTACTATTATTATATGTTGCAACGAATTCTACCATTTTTTCGTGGTTCCATTAACCATTTTTTTCTCTGTGTGTATTACATTCGTAAAGTATTTGTAAAAATAATTTTTGACATTATTTCCAGAAATACTACTAAATCTACGATTAACGTTGAAGGTAAAGAGACGACTTTGGTGAATCAAACGAATACTGAGGAAGAAATTTAGTCGCCTTATTTAAAACAATTCTGTTCTTTATACGAATATATTATTTGTTTTTATCTTGTAATATACCTATGTTATATATTATTAAGATTTCATTTGGGATATATAAGATTGCACGTATGACATTTTATTACATTGTGATTTAGATAGAATATTTATGTGATATTTCATTAAGATGTCATATGTGAAACTATTACAATTGTTTAAAAATTTGAATGAAATACATTTTTTATCTTGTCAAAAATAAAAATATTACTGGTGGTGGTACGGTTCGATTGTTTCTGAATATTTATTTCTTCTTACATATTTACTGTGCACATGTGTCTAATGTATGAATAATGTATGAACCAAATATTTGAACTTGATGTTCATGTAATTGTGAATTTTTCAATTTTTACAATTTAATTATTTTTTGTTAACAACCACATATTTCTTGCATAATTCCCCAAAGTTAAACCCGTCATCAGTTCAATTTTAGAAAAAAGATGTGTGTGCTCGTTGTCATCACAATTATTACAATTTTTTTGTTAAGATTAAGAAAATTATCTAAGTTATTGTAATTTTCAGATATTCTTTTTGCTACTTGTCGTAAGGGCTGATTTCCGGTTCTTAGTTGCTTTTTAATAGTTTGTAAAGCGTTTTCACAGCGTATCAACAACGTGGCATAAATTGTAGACATTACTGGTAATTGCATGAATCCCGTATATTCGTATGTACATGTCAATGAAAGATAAAAACATTTTTTCTGCTATATGTCCAAATATTTAAAGTAACATTTACTA
The DNA here is from genome assembly GCA_030522945.1 of Trichopria nigra. Lineage (NCBI taxonomy): Eukaryota > Metazoa > Arthropoda > Insecta > Hymenoptera > Diapriidae > Trichopria > Trichopria nigra. The sequence continues at coordinate 20,539 of JAPYZR010008622.1, read as the reverse complement.
AAACAAATGACAACAGCGCAAAAAAGTAGCATAAAATGATATCTTTCTTCATCCAGGAAGTCTTTTAAAATTACAGGACCTAGGTACAGAAGAAATGTTTGATACTCTTCCCTTTCCAATGTGATAGACAATCAATTCCTCTAACAGCACGATGAATTTCAAGTGGCATTTTACTTTGAACAAGTAAATCACTCACTGCTTTAGTTTTTGAGGCTGACCACTTCGTTCTGAAACCGAATGAGCCGGTTGTCCATCCACTCAAAAATCGTCTTGTTATACCTAGATCTATTTGATGTAGCGAATCACCTACAAGAAAATCTTTTACCATATCAATAGGTAATCTTTCCAATGGTGTATTGATTTTATGATGACCGGGATCAATTTTCAATCTAAATGATTCATCCGTTCGTTTTGACATGTCTGTTCTTGCGAAGCTTATACGATATTCGTTATCGTAATATTGACCAACAACTGTGCATTTTATGCACGAACTATAAGCATTGAAGTTTACAGTCACTGCAAAACCAATAATGCATACTAATTGTACGCGAAATAATTAATTCGGGATACAAGCAAGTGAAATATACTTGCACATGTTTAAAACTTTACTTTCTACTTACTTATATAATGTTAATGTAGATTATATTCACTTATTTCGAAATTTTCTTATTTAATTTTCAATCAACGTTGGTCAAGTTATATTAACGCCATACAAATTATATAGAAATACAATTCAAGATTCAAAAATATGAAAAAAAATTTTAATAATTTTAAATTTGTACATTTCACATTGTGTCGATACTTTAGAATACAAGTTTCCTTTATGTTTATCTTATCCGTCTACTAGGTCTAAATTGAATAAATGTTTTCTGTTGGCGTTTCTGCAGCCCGGATAAAGATCGTCGTGAAAATATGACCATCGAAGATCGACCACTACTGAGAACAAAACAGCAATACGGCAAAGACTTACAAAAGATTGCGTTTGATCGAAAACATGTATTAAAGAAAACTGCGCATTTCACGATGTAAAAGGGTTTCGTATAAATTTGACAATCAATCATTCGACATTACGCACGATGATTTGGAGGATGTGCTAACTATACCTTAGTAGCGATTCTTAAAGAATTAATTTTTAATCAAAAATTGTTTTCTTTGGAGACTCTCAATCCGAGAAATGAAACCTTCTCGTATGGTGAGGTAAAGAAATCACACAGAATCCCTACAATACAGCCAAGACATTTAAAAGAAAAGCTGAAAACGTCGTTTCTGAAAATGTCACTTTTTGCATTATATATTGCACCATTAATCAATTTTCTGCGGCTTTATTTTTTCATTCGGATAATGCTTTTCCTTCATATATTAAATTTGATGTGACGAGGTATTGGCGAAAGAATTTAAAATTAAAAGTTTAAAAGTGATAAATAAATTTGTTTGATTTTCTTCAACATCTTAAAGCTTGACAATGGTGCATTGACACCGAAACGTCGCGTTTGTTTATATATTTATAAATTTATTTTTGACTCAGCTTACCGACTAAAAAATTTATACTAAATCATATTTTCGACTGGGTGTTACAATTATTTATTAAATTATTGTTTGATTTTCGTTACGCATATCATCAATCAGATATGACTTAAATTTGAAAATTGATGAATCAAAATAATATGACAATTTTTAAATAAAGTTTAGTATACAACCGTTACGAAGTATGCAATGTTTACTATAAGTGATGTATTGATGTACATATAAGTGATGTAATTTAAGTGAGGGAGCCCCTCCCTCTTATGAATTCGTATGCGTAATTAGCAGCGAGTCGATGCGAAAAAAGACCTTTGCACAAAAATCGGGAACCACCAAGGACGAAGCTTATAGCTAGAAATTTGTAATTTCCAAGTCTCGCAGTTACAATAAAACTAATCGCAAGAAACATTTTCTTTTATGTTATTATTGATTTTTAATTTATCAAAATCGTAAGACTGAAAAATTCTCTAAATTTCTTGGAGTGAAACAAAATATTTATTATGTTATAAAAAGTAATTCATATTTATACTCGGAAGCGTTCGGATCGGTGGTCAGTGACTTCTCGTTGAAATTATAATCGATCTCACTCTTTTCTTGTCGCGTATGTATTAGAAATATATTCGTACACCTTTCATCAAATAGTGCTCTCGTTTTATTTATCGAAACACCTTCTAATACCTTATTTTCAACAGGATTCTTGACATTCTAATTTTACTGGATAGGTTAAGCGAAACATTGATAGCCACTAGCGCTTATGCTGTTATGTAGAGGAGAATAACACCAAGGGTGTTTTCTTATTACCCCGTTCTACCGGGTAATAATATACTACTTATTTCCCTGGGGATAATAGGGAGTACATTATTGCCCGCTGTGTCGAGCTACGGGTATAATGGCCTACTTTTGTCCCTCTCTGTAGGTCAATAAGAGGCCAAAATCATGTCTGGGTGACATAAAAATATACTGAAAACAATCGCTATAAAAAATCAGCTTGAAATGTGCTATGTTTGTATATTATTGTATATACATCACATTTATTTTATATAAGGATTCATGACAAACAACACGGAGTGGTTCCGGCTGCAGGCCGCGGTTGCGATTGCGGGAACTTACAGCGTAGATTAAACCGTAAAAACGTTTTAGTTTATTGATTGAGCGGCTGCGGTCGAAGGCTAAGTGTGTTGAATTATTGAGGCCCAAAGGGCCAAGCCAAGACAATGCAAGGAAAGCAAGCCGTGTCAGTTTTAGTTTTTACGCATTACAGTTGAACTATAATGTAATTATTAAAGAGTATTGCCCGAGTAGTAGTTTCCGATTATAAGAGATCTTATTGGTTTCTATATAGTTTAATCGCTTGAATGTACTCGTAGGTAAAGCTGTTAGTTCATCCCCTTTATGTATACACATACGTTTATACCGACGACAGTGCAGAAGACGATGAGAGCCAAGGGACCTATTCGATTTTCAAGGGTGGATCTGATACTTAAGTACAATTTATCTTCCAAGTCCGTCGTTCAGGTAGAGTATACTTTGATACGCATGATATGGTGGTCGTCGGAGGAATACGTGTCGCGAAACTTTTCAATGTCTATTTTTGTAATGCAGTGACTCTCGCTTAAAAAAAGTAACGAATAAGAGAGACTATTGGGAAACACTTGAGAGATATGGGAGAAACTTCTAGTAGCCGTAGTATCGCAGTCGCTCCCAAAAATATCACATTCTTTCCTATAGAAAATGGGAGAGAAAATATCGTAACTATCCCCAACGGCCATCGATACAATTCAAAATACTAAGAGGGAGAAAGTTTATAAACTATATTATGTTCTCAAGGAAACATAAACCCTAATCTCGAACTCGTAGTCGAGCACGTTTCAAATCTGATTAAAATCGTCATTCCACTCATACCAGAAAAATAATAAATTAAAAAATATTCGTCGTCGTGAATGATTTCTCATGGGATATATCATAATTTCAGTTCTTGGTGCAACCTGTGGTGATTAGAACATAGCTTACGAAATATGATCACTATCATCCGACACGTTAAATGAGCTCCGAACTCTTTAATGACACATTTTCTTCTTTAAAACAGTGGAGTCTTTTAGTGCAAGTAATAGTTAATTGCTCTGCAGTATAAATAGTGCCCCTCCTTACTTCGTATCGTTTGATCGGTTAAGAGATTCTCTGTCGTCAAATTAGGTTACACTCAGGGGGTGATGGAAAAGTCATTAATTTCTCGCTCGAGAACGCAAATTGCGGTCGTCGATCGACGGGCAGGGTACAGTTTAATTGGGAAGTTATCCACGGCAAGGATGTCTATCGGCCGGAGCTTTCTTAGCTTAAGACTGCCTTGACGACGGCGCCGTTCCGGGTTCGTTCGAGTCATCTGCTGGTGGCATAAACTTACGCTTCAATTTCCATATTTGATGAGCCGTGACCTGGCACGGGCTTCGAATATTTTTGGTATTATCAGGAGCCACCCTGTAATCCGATGCCAACTGTCGACCAAATTACAGCGATCCCAATTTTCGGATCATTTCAGGAATATTTAGAAGCTCGATAACGACGGGCAAATGTGCCTACTATTTTTTTCATAGTAAAGTTTACTGCAAAGATTACGACTATATCGTTCGTGGTGATATGAGTTGCTCTGCACGTCTCTGTGTCAATGATGCTTACAGCATTGATATCGACACGAAAAATATAATTATATTAGATACATAATTTGCCCTAAAAATATAGGTGATTTAGGTGTAACTATGCCTCGTTTTGTACACTTATTATCTCAGTATTTACTTTCCTCTATTCGTACTTATTTCATATTTACAAGATGCTTGAATTTAATTGAGTTTTGATTATAAAGTTGGCGGCACCTGGCGTAATAATGAATTTGAGGCTTCCGCGGTTTATTTTTATATTTTGATTGTATTTACGAGCTCTCACCACGTGACGTTTTGCAAACATCGCAGTTTGCTTATTCACGGTTAAGCTGATAACGAGTGCAATTTTGAAAATCTCACTCTTACACAGGCAATATAGACCAATCAGGTGATCGCCAATTGGATGTCGACCAATCACTTTTCTCCCTCCAACCCATGAAACAAACCAAACAAAAAAAGCAATGTTTACCATGATAGATACTACCGCTTTGGTAAAATAAAATACATTACATAACATATTTTAATATTTTAGCATTTTGCAGGAGTTCCTTAGATTTTAATATGTAATATTATATCCAAACGAAATGAACCGTTGATTTTTTTTATTTTTATGACTTAAAAATATTTTTTCAAGTTCTTATATTTGAGAAAAGAATTACCTTAATCTGATTCAATATTTTTCTTTTCTTTCGTCAAAACTAACAGAACACTTCATATTAAACCTTTCATCAAACCTGTCGGAATATAAATTATAATTATGCAATAGCTCTTTTTGAAATTAAATAAACGTCAAATTATGTTAGCATATTTTAATGGAAGTGGCTCCTACAAATTTTGGAAACTTTCGCAATTACTATACTTGGTTTGGTAATGATGAGCTTGCATAAACATGATGTGAGAAGTGCACGTAAGAATGTAATTGCTATATTTAAACTCTCATGTATAATATCCCATTGGTTCTCTGGTAGCAATAATGAATATGTAATATTAAGTAAAAAACTAAAAAAAAAAGATAAATACAAATTTTTCACAAAAATGTTTAAAACAATTTCGGAACCGCATGAACGACGACGGCCTCAGGTTTAAACCAAAATCCGTTTTTCAAGGAGTTGTGAAGTAGTTACTCGATAAAGGTTTCGAAAAATCAATATAGTATCGTGTAGAATTACAATCAGAAAGTTCGAATTTTGGAACCATTTCAATCGCATTTAAATTCGATATTTCGATATGGATCATTATCCTTTTAAAACTTCTCAGTGGGATTGAAATCGCCTGAATCAATAATATTATTTCGTAGGATAGAAATTATATTTCAAACATTTTGACATGAGGCATTAGAAAATGTTTTTTTAAAAACGGCTAATTATTTTAACCAAAATATCTCTTGATTATTTCAAAAACTATAAAAGCTCTCTTTATAACAAAAACTGTGCTGCCTTAATTCCAATTTATATAAATATTTTAAAAATTTGATCATTTTTGTCTCTATTATAGTTAAAAGTACATCATTCATAACAACAAAACTAAATTTTAATAACAATAATAAACCTGGAAAACAGTAAAAAAAACGTGAAAAATAATTCTAAATACAATGTTATGGTTTGTATGACTAAATGCTAGTCTCATTTTCGACGACGTATATAAAGGCGATTCTTGGTCAAGCGTGGGAGTAGGATCCGTACAGTCCTGTTTATACAGCAATATTTGTTCATGCTTTCAAACAACAGAAAAAATCCAGACAAGAGCTACGCGCCGAGAAAGCAAGGATTTTACTTTTGTGCAGGCTTTTAACTCGTATGCATTATCCTTTACTTTAACGCACTATTCGTGCGCTGAAAGTGCATATCGAACTCTAACGTTAAACATAACGTAAAATCTAAATTTTGCACATACAAAGAAATCCAATTAGCACATCATATACTGAAGTTTTTACACAAACGGGAATTCTACAAGAATGATTGTCTAACGTTGCACAATTTAACGAGTTACTCCCTAAATAAGAATTACTGGATATTCCGCTGAAATCCCAAGTGAAAAAATTATAGCTGATTTTACAGCTAATTTCACTCATATACAATCAGTTAGACATGCGGTTCGCTGATGCAAAAAGTGAAAGTCATTAAGAGACGTTCACTTTTAAAAAGTGACTTTTTGCTGTTTTCGGAAGAAGTTTTGTCAAATTTTGTAATAAAGTGAAGATTCTGACCTCATAGGTAGAAAAATTGACAAACTGTACTTTTACCTAAAATTTGTAGTAAAACTGAATTTCGCGCATGCGCCTGCCGTATCAATCATATATTATTGTATAATATATATATAACAATAGTATATATTTAAGTGTGAAAAGCGAACTAAGACTTCTACGGTACTAAAGATTTTGATTAGGTTAAATAAAAATACATGAATGTATGTCGATTTTAAGAATAAAAATAGGAAAGAGCGCACGAAAATGATGAAGTGAGGGGGAAAAGGAGTGAAAAAAAAAAAGAAAGAAAGGGGGGGGGGGGGGGGGAGTATTATTTTAGAAGCCTCCTCTTGAAATATATCTGCGTTTTTTTTCTCTCTCTTTGAAGTTCATTATTTTCATGGCATACTCATCAGTTACACAAATGTCGAGTCGCGGAAGCTTTCAGTACGAATCATTCGCGAAACTAAATTGCGTCGAACAAAAGCGTGCATTGTTACCCGTTACTATATATTTTCAAGTATCCGTTAAACGACGCGTAAATCTATCCTTACAGTGATATTCGAATTTAATGACATGGATTATCTAGGTATACACTGTACCGTGGCGTCATCGACTCCATTACCTGTTTCATATTGAACTGTGACGATCGTGGCACAATAAGACGACAAAACCCTGGGCTGGGTGTAAATGTAAATAAACGAAAAAGGAATATTCGACGTCGGAGGAAGAAAAGCGGGTCGTTAGATATGAACGGCTCATTTCCCAATGATCGATCGCGAGCGACGACTTAAAACCGATTCATCCTTCTTTTACCAGCACACGCAAGTTTTGGCTCGTTTGAAGAGCAGGAATGCCATCGACGGCGATATTTTCATCGGAAAAATCGCCGAGTCTTGGGGAAATCAGTGTCAAGAAATGCAAGGGAAGAATCTCGCGTGCGCAAGCATCGAGTTCCGCTAGCGCTAGAGAATCGTTAGGGACGTAAGTCCTGAAGGATGAAAGGAAAACAGTAGGAGCGAAAGGAAAAGCATCTCCAAAGGAATCCTCCAGCTTCACTGAAAAGCGTTTACTGACAACGAGAAAAGAAAACGATTACATCGGGTCTGAACAAACAGCGTTTGAACAGACGTAATCGACGAAAAAAAGTCTCGTACGTTTTAAGAGTCGATTATAGAATTGGCGATAATGTCGCTCGTGAAAAAGTAATTACAGAGAGAAACAGTGGGCGCCATACACATCGTCTGTTATACCAGTGAACATATCGCGACATATCTGCCAGTAAGATAAATTAAATAATCAACAGTTCAGGGATCGTTTACATCAGACGAGGTGAAAATGATTTAGTATTGCAATTTTTAAATTAAATTTTTTAATTATAACTAGAAAAAGAAAGACTTCGTCTTTCGGCTTCGACCCTCCAACCTTCGACCACAACCACAAGGTGTTTGCCCTGAGTGGTTCACCCAAAGATAGAAAAATATTCTGTATATACGTTCTGTTCTGTTCTGTATACTATGAATTTAAATTTAACGCCCCTATATAGGTTTCGTGCCACTTGTAACATGCTGAAATTGACCGTTTCCGAAACTTCACCATCCGCAAAGCGGCAAAGGATATTTGATTTATGCACAAATAATGTAATTCTTCAATATAAACCAATTTTATTGTTTCACCACTATACGACGTAACCTCGCCTGCGTGCCCTCAGGGGCTCCAAATTGACCTAATTTTGATATTACATTTTTTTTGAACGTTTTTTTTTTCCATTTTTCATTTAATTCGAAAATTTTCCATTTTTCGAATTAAATTTAAAATTAGCGATCCTGAAACCACCCGAGTAACAAGTTCCGATCAAATTCAATGTAAACTTCACGCAATTCTTTCTTCTTATCAAATATATCGTTTTACGTGAACAAATTATGCATAACACTGAATAGGCATACCGTTCGTTATCCTAAACTGCGAGACAATTAAGGCATACAATTAGCTCTTGAATGTGACGCAGTCATGGGTAGTCTTGCGGTTCTCGTACGGTTGAAGTGGATCTGACGCGCAAGTAATGCGAGTCTGCGCATGATCAGGCATAATATTTCTACGATACGTTTACAAGAATTAGATTCAATTCTTGAATTGAAGAAAATCGTGGTAATCTTTTTCTGTATTACAATTGCACCATTGTGCATTTTTTTTTTTATAACAAATTTTTTGCAAAATTACATAAATAGAATGATTTACATTTTTGCAGAGATATGCCATGAAAGTCATGAAAGTCCATCATATATATTCAGGAATTTCAACCGATTTTAACAATATTTCGAAACAATCTAAAATAAATAAAAATGTATGTATGTTTGGTTAAGAAACAAAATGTTTTCAATGCGTACAAAACAATGACAAACAATCTGCACAAAAATGCTGTTTCATTTCGTAGAGCTAATATATCGAAATTATAGTTCACATTGTATTTGATTATAATGCTGTTTGTTAGTTACTGCATGCCCTTTACAAAATAGTAAACTTAATAAATTAAATACACAACCAATTATTGCATTGTTTAATTTATTTGTCCCAGATAGTCGTTACTCGATCTGGGTATTTTCACTGTCTAAATGTTGACTGACGTTGAATGTTTCTTCTGGGGACTGGATATTTAATATAATTCAACGAGTAAAATAAAAACACACTTTAATTTAAGGCGGGATAATTGAATTTGACGTTACATTTAATTTTGACTCGACAAAGGGCCAGGCTTTACCGGAGATGAGGAATTTGTGTAAATGACGCATCGTTGAAGCCGCAATGAAACCCTTTGATACTCGATGATTATACCGAGATGAATATTTACTCATCGGGAAACCTACTGACAGTTTCGTTTGGAAATGCCGGCACTAACGAGTTGGACAATGCACCGATAATGAGAGCCGAAGCAAATTCCGTGCGCCTTATTTTGCAGTAATCATCTAGGTGTTATTCCCAATTTAAATTGCATCGTCGACATAATCCCACTTCAGATCGTATTTTCCGTTAAATTCTGAAAATTATTAAAGAACAATTGAGATTTTCAATATCCGTCAATATTCCATTCAAAGTTATGATTTTTTATCGAAATTATCGAAGTAATTTTTTGTTTTCGATTTTCGCTATGCAGTAAAAAGAAAGTCAATTTTAAAAAATTGCTCTCGAATGCGATTTATGAACAAAATCCGCCTAGCTGTTGTGCCGCGAAGCGGAGATTGAATTCGAATCCTTTCAATGTCGTGTCAAATGGCTTTCAAGTTAAGCATTTGGCTTCGCACGTATCGAACACCGTAATTTCTGAAGTGCACGGAAAATGAAAAATATACATAGGGAAATAGTGGGAAAATAAATATAGACGCGTTTATTTTTAGTATGTATATTCCGTCTCTACGTTATTTTTTGAATAAACAAGTTCCACAGAATTGAGATCAAAATTTTCAATAGATATCAACAATTTTTTTTTAATGCTTTCACAGCTGCCGTACTAAAAATAATGATATCGTAAAATTTAACAACGATATTTTATGGAGGGAAAAATGAAATAACATAATATTAATCATTGGTTTGCTTTTCAGCGTTAATATATATGTATATAACTATTTATTTATATGTATATAACTATTTATATACATATATATTAACGCTGAAAAGCAAACCAATGATTAATATTATGTTATTTCATTTTTCACTCCATAAAATATCGTTGTTAAATTTTACGATATCATAATTATAATACTAGTATATTATATATATCTGTGCCTCGCTTAGCTAAAGGTAATGTCTTAAGATAGTGGTTCGGGTCATCGCTAGTATATAGTTATATATATTAACGCTGAAAAACAAACCAATCATTGAAACATTACTACCAAACGATAAACTAAAAAGTTAACGTCAATAATATCGGCTATATATAGATAACATTAATTAACATAATATTACAATAATAAGAGAAGTGAATAGCCTTCGCCACCGTAGAATTGAATTTACGATTCGCCGTCTCGTCTCAAACTCAAGAAACTTAGCTTTATCAGTCATGAGATTTGGTCTTTACACACCGTCGAAACTGACACGAAAGAAGGGAAAGCGTTTCGTGCGTTGGATAGCATTTCATCGTAACTTTGCGATGGACTATTCATGCGACCTTGAAAAGTTCCTCGAATCGTACTGAGTATTTATTCAACTTTTCGAACGAAATCTTTAACTTTATTATTTGTAACATTTTCATTAGGCAAATGGACGCACTTTGTGTAATTTGCATCTTAATGAAACTGAAGACGATTTATTTTTAAACCACTGTTAAGCTTTTACAAAGTAAGTGATCCCAAAATAAATCCAGAATGACAATGACTGCATGCAATTAGAAATACAATTATCATTATAGTTACAACTGACATTATAGTTACAATTGTCATTATACGTAATAATAACATTTAATAAAAATTAATATAAATGGAAAAGTCGACATTAACCGTTCAAATATCGAAGCAAAATATTGCTTTGCGCGCAATTTTCTCGTTTAGAAAAGAATGATGCATATTATGTAATAAGGATGAAACACTTTTTGTGTTATACGATTCTAAATAATTTTTTTTTTTTTCTTTTTTGTTACATTAGGAAATGTGTGCGCAATAAATTAGATGCTTCTACTATAGTGCGCGAAGTTAACGTTTACGCGCTTCTTATTTTACACGACCGCAAGCGCAAAATGCGTGCAGAGCACAATCGTTTTTTTCACTTAGGAAGCGTGAAAGTCGACTTTACGAATTAGTAGCGGGCATTTAGTAGTACATTACGCACCATGGGCAAGAATGCGAACAATGCTCTGCAAACATAAAAAACAACGGTACAATGTACCATTTATATAATTGTTACTTTTTACATAACTGTTACATAGTCGTTATATCCCAATTACCTTTGTTTGCTGGGTGGAAAATTGTTAAAAAAATATAAAATCAATGTTTAAAAATCAAGGCGTAAAATAGGAATTTTATGCCCACTGTGCTATAATTTTCCTACTAAACTTGACCTAAATTAATAATTATTTAGAAATTTATATAGATGCTTCCAATCTTTATATACCTTAGTTTTCGATGATTTTCCCCTATTCCGAATGCGTAAAGAGAATTCTTTAAAATTCGACCAGAAACTTGTCAAACATTGTCAGACTCTATAGAGTCTGACAATGCCCGATGGCTCGTTAGATCTTATAACTTTTCATTGCGGAGTGATAACCAGTCTGTCGTTATGGCGTAAAAAAAGGCCTCGCGATCCTGTGTTCGCTGCGGTGCTTTTTGCCGGAAACCGGTACAAATGTGTATAGAGGGTTATCGAGCGCAGCCACGGGCCGGCTTATATACGTGCGGACCGATTCGAACTGTAAATTACGCCCGGTGACAAACGTCGACGGTAAATTCTCGACACTGAAATTTTGACGGCTCGTGATGTTTCGCACACCCGCGCGCACCTACAATCAACAGTGACGTAACTTTCGTATGGCGCAGGTCATTAAATGCCGGATAATGATGCTTCCGGAAATAATTGGTACTTTGAAGAGCACCGAAACATTCGGTTTTCGTACTTTCTCTATATGTATACATGCGTTAATCAACGCAAAGCTGAAATGAAATTTTCATCGATTCGGCAGCGTACGCTTATAACTCTACGGTTATGAGATTTTAAAAAGCCGAATATAAATTGTAATTAATTCGCATGTTCATGATGTGTTTCTAACTAATAAGGATTACGATCGCAGGTATGTAATTTTACGCGATCAAAATGGGAAAGTGCATCCTCGCGATACCAAAATGATTTTACATCGTTACGAATGCACATGCAGTTTTCGTTTCTTGTAAAGTTTGCACGTTTATATGCGTATATAAACTATTTATTCATTTATATATTATGACACACATTTTTTTAATATCACATATAGGAAATATGTAATTAAATGCTCACGTAATTAATTTGCATGTTTCAGTATTGAATGACACGAAATAAACGAAATATGTTATTATTAATAATAATAACAATAATAATTGTTCGTAGCATGTGTTTCGAGGGCATTTTATATTCGCATCATATTATGTTTATTTATTTGCCGAAAATAGATGGAAACGTGACGTTCGTGCGTTATCTATTTCTGCAATCGTACACCTGCATTAAATTGATATTATTATTTTGATATACAAAAAAATTCAAATAATATCTTTCTACGCAACATGTGGCAATAGCGAGTTTGATGCAATTATTTATCATTTTTGTAGATTGCATTTTACGTAGCCGGTAGGCTTTTCATTTGCACCGACTATTGACGGATATTATTTCATTCATTTACGGAGGTTCGATGCCCAAACCCGAATAATATAGTATAAAGAAATGATCGACTCTCGCAAGAGAGCTATTCATTTACATGATATATACGCCTTCCCCAAAATTATAATCCACTTGTCTGCTAAATGTATAATAATTGGATGTATTCTATTTTAAGCGTGGCATTTTTATATGTTTTTTCAGGTCGGAAATTAAAATTCATTAAGAAAATTCATTAAGAAAATTAACAGAAATTCGTAATTAAACAAAATTGAAAGCAAAATCCAAAATTTTCATAACCGTCATTAACCGTATTCTAATTTGAATTATATTATTTTCTAACGGATCTACGATTGATTCCTTCACATAATTCGCGTTTACGAGGGACATAAAAATTGTCCAAATTCATATGCATTGACAATCGACAAGTTAGAACTTGCGAGATATAAAGGACGCGTAAGGGATCATCGAATGCTTAATTTTTGAGAGGTGTCAATAAAACTCATTGTATTGTCAATGAGAGAATATCAAATATGGGTCGTAACGGAGGAAAACGTAACATGCGTTGATAATGAAATTCATTGGATTTTTGCAATAATAAATCGCAATATTTAAATTATTCTTGGAGAAAAAATAAATTTAAACCTAATCACCAAGACTCTTAAATTACATCTCTGGCAATATCAGCAATCCTTTGGAAATAGTCCAACAAGGTTTTTACTTCCTTTTGTTTAACGAACGGACTATAGATGTCAAGGAAGAATTATACAACTCATGGGAATGGTTTCGTCAAGGTTGGTGGTGTCGTCATCCAATAGATTAATGTATGGGAACATCATATTATGTATTTGAATATTGTGAACCGACCACGGTTCAATATTTCTAGATATATTTTTTTTTTTTTAATTATGGGGCTTTGTTAGAGAAAGGGGAAAGGTAGAAATTACATCAAATTTAATAATTCATCAATATACGGGAATTACTTTATTCAGTTCAGTTTGATAAGTGTTTACTTTTTTTTTTTGGGTTCTAGCGAAATGAGTAAAAATTATCATGAATAATACGATCCGTTAATAAATTTCACATTAACAATATATACATATATATGTATTAATATATATATTAATATATATATATCAAAAATAAATAATATTCAAATAATATTGTAATTGAAATTTACAACGGCAATTATATATATATATATATATATATAACATACGTATTTATTGATTGTGTTTACATCATGTTTACATGTACGCACTGATAAGGAGATATAGTGTTTGGTTGTTTATTTCTTTGTTCGACGGTCGATATTCCTTCATACACACATTATCCATTTGAAGGAAATATCAGTGATAAATATTTTATGCAAGATATTTATTTGTTCATGTATGTATATTCATATTCTAAATAAATAAAATAAGATATATGTATATATATGCTTACAATTGCAAACTATACAATTTGAAACTCTGTGCGTATTTCGACAGTCTTACTGTGTAGAGCGCTGGAAGTATCGATCCTCCTTATAAATAGGCAATAGGATATACATCCACATATTATTTGATAAGATAATCTGAATGAGGTGCGTTTATTCGAAGCAACTCATACCGAGCACATTTATAACAGGTGCAACAAGCACATCAAAAGTGGAGAATTGGTTGTGGTTTGAATCGCGACCGGTGTGCATTTGTTCATTTTAATTGAAATTTCATAAAAACGTATAGTATTTTGAAAAGGAGCGTAAATATCGCTTTAAAAACACGTAAACAGCATATACCTCTCATCTGCAACTCATTTTTTTTTTTTTTGTTTAATAGTATGTTCTTTATAGTCAACGTTACATATGTTGAAAAGGTCTGCCCGTCCACCGTGTGCTATTTATTGAAGCACGAATAATGGCAGATATTGGAAAAATGTCGATAAAAAAAAATAAAATTTAATATGTCTTAAAATAGCACATGCTGCTGATATAACATTGACATTGTGGATGCAATGCGTACAAACATTGAGAAAATAATATGATTGTATAAATGACAAAATCCCAAACTTGAAAATTGCGTGGACGTCAACGTCAACATTAATCCTTGCAATGTATAAGTTTCAATGATTAAGTGTGGACTGCATTCATGAAGTATAGTTGTCATTTAATAATAGTTTATTATTTTGTATCAAGGGCGTAATTATCGATGTTCACGAGTGTGATGTTTGACGCACGAGAGAAGCTAGTAGGACAATCAGACTCGTTGTAGATTGATATTTCACACGTGAATACGTGATGCCATATCATAATTTTTAGTGTACTAGGGCGCAAAAATTATCAAAATAATTTATTTTAATTATGCAAAATACCCGCATCAAGTTTTGAAATTGACTATATAATGGGCGCCAATAGTTTATGGGTATTTTACTTCACCAGTAGCGGAAAATGCATACAAGTTCGTAATCGAAGAAACAGCGTCGACATTCTGATGAATATGCGACTAACGCACATTGCAAGAGTTGTTCATCAATCATCTCGAGAGGCCATGACTTTTCCTACACGCTATGCATTGTTCAATATGCGCACTTACTTCGAAAATAGAAAAACCTACACCAGGAAATCAATTAATATTAAAAGCTTTTTATTACAACAATTCTGATAAAAATTCATCTAAATGGATTAATTATATGAAAGATCAGATTAAAATGTTTGACTGGCGAAAATAAGCGGAAAAAATTTAACGGAATATGAAATTAAACTTCCTCTATCAGTTACGCTCATCTTCAATTTAATTAAAAGGTTCGCAACTCATTTCATTAGGAATATTCGACGTATTTTAATCGCATTTATATTACGTCGGGACATTCCGGCAACTTGTAGTCTTACTGACGTTACGATCTCATATTTCAATTTCTGCGAGATGTTATTATTTTTGAGAAATTAATTAAATCATGTATTTATTACGCATAAGGTATTTGCATCACCATATTTCAATATATGTTTCGGAAAAGCTTTGCTTTGAATCAATAGTGTATCCGAAATGTAACTTGGACGCAGATCTACCACGTTTTGTCAACACGTCGCTAAATTTACGTTTGAAATATATATATATACTTCCCATCGGATACTATTGTCATGTTTGTTATATATACGTCAACAAAGTTCTTGGCATTAATTTTCTATAGTAAAGTAGCATTTAATTTGATTACAATTTCGCGTTATTTTGCTCGTGATATTTCCCATGAAGTCGATATTTTGTTTTTATTTTCATTTACGTGCAGCGTAATATTGCTTCACCTTAATTAATGCATACGCCATATCTTCGTGATACAATTTGTCAATTGTAAATTGATGGAAAATATAACGGTAATTATAATATTTTATTCGTAAATCCAATAAACTGACTATGTGCAATAATTGTTTTGCAAGTACATAATATATCTACGGAAATAAATAACGTCATTATGATTTCGATAAATCTCAATGATTTTTTTACATATTATTAAGAATGTACGGGGACTGCACGATTGTTGCGGTATATCAAATATTCCGCTACAGTAGATAAAAAGAATGCCTTTTTGTAAAAAAAAACAACTTCACAACCTATATTTATTATTAAATTATAATTATCTTATTTTTCAGAGAAGGAAGTTTTGAATAACGATGGTATTTCAACGAGATAGTTATTTTCTATAACATCCGAGGCAACTTATTTAAATAATATTCCAATGGCTGAAATTGGTTGAAAAATTCTATACATATTCCTAGTAGGAAAATTACGCGGGTTTCTGCTCATTTTTTCTGGTTTCAAAATGACCGTAAACAGCTCTCATTTTCTACCAGCGAAGTACCTGTGACAATCAATACATGTACATGGTTCTGTTTGGATTTAGAACGCTCCCTTTTTGCAAAAATTATATTTTTATAATGTTGTAGAAATTAATTCCATTAATGTCTTAACAAAATTTGTATTCCATAAATACTTGGGAAGATATCAAAATATCTTGATGTATGGTAAAAATATTTTTTAATTTAAGGTTTACATTTCATGAAAATAATAAAAAACACGACTAATATATGATTCGTACATTGCCGGTCATCATGAAACATGAGATTTCTTTGCAGGCAGTAAAACCTAACCTTACCCACCCTATCGTAAAATTACTTCAATTTCAAGTAGCTTTACTAAGTTTATTGCACTTATTGCTTGAGAGGGAAGGCGAGATGATAACAATAGACTCGACCCGAGACTGTCAGGGGAGACTGAGTAATTTTCTACGGCTTTACCGACAGAATTTTCGTAACTTACTTGATCCGGCTTTAAGAACTGATCTTAGATCAACTAAGGAAAGAGCCGGTGTTCTGCCATTTACGCGGCTGCAGTGCCATTCGCGATTTTGTTTAATATATAAGACGCTTTATCTTAATACTTATTATAACTTCATTACATTTATTTTGTAAGTAACTTCTCTGGCATGATCATTACCGAAAGTGTAATTGCTATACAAAGTAGTCTCATCAAAAGACACGACAAACAAAACAAAATCATGGTAAGGAGAATATCACTGAAAAATAAAAATAATTCAAAGTTATGAAAATTTGCAAATTCGATGCATATATGGCATATTTAATTACAATAAATACACTGATAAATTTGGTGATATATTTCTGGAATATTATGTTCATAATTCAATATTGATTATATTATTTTTATTATATTCTATATTTTGTTAATAACAAAAGGCAGTCATTTTTTACTGCACAATTCAAACACTGATCAATAACTCGTGACACAAAATGCCAACATTTCGTATTTTCTTGTAAACATAATTAATTACCAACTGCCTGAACATATATCACATTTAAACAATTTTCCGTTTTCCTTAAACATATAATCATTTATGATTTTAGCATGAAATATTTCATTACAATTATTCGTAATTCATATCATTCGAAATTTACATTGCAAATTTACAGCAAAAATCTGTTTGTTTTAATTTTATTTAATTTAAGTTATTTAATTTGTTTTTATTTCTTTTTGAATTGGTATTACAATTTATTTAATTGCATAATGTAATGTATAAAGGAATAAAGGCTCCTCATTGTCGAAATATATATTCATATGCATTAGAATACCATTGAATGTTGCATTTTGCAATAAAATACAACTTCAATGAGAAAAAAAAAACAAAAAAAAAAAACTTACAAATCCGTGCAATAATACTAAATGTATATATCGTAAAAAGTCTGTGCAATTGCAAAATAAAATATGCGTTTACCAATGTTTTGCTTGCGTTAAATTAACTCCACGTGATTTATTTCTTTTTTCCGCTCCCCCCGAAGCAACCCCCCCCCCCCCCCCCCCAATTGAATCTCTTTGCGATTCATCGCGAATAAAGACGTGCTTCAAGTATTCGCAAACAAGAACTGGCTGAAAAAGAAACTTGAAGGTGGTGAGTTGGCCCGGGAGAAAGAGTAGAATGGATGTGCATGGTGGAAATTTGATGCCGGAATTAAGAAAAAGCACAAGTTTGCCAAGAGCTTCTTGAGCGCGGTAGAAAGACATATATATAAATGTCACGCGTGCGCGTGTGTGTGCGTGTGTGTGTAGAAAAGCAATAAGCACAGACTTTTTATTCCATTAAGATAGCTGAGATAATATAATGAGGAGGCAAAAAATAGGAGCTCGAAAGCGGAATAATGCGATGCAAAAAGAGTTCGGTGAGTTTTGAATCGTATTATTTCGCAGCAATGTCGGGCTGAATCGTCAGCTCCGCTATAAATATTTTCCCAGCTTAATCTGCATTATCATTGTGACTTTCAGACGCAATTCAGATATTAAGATGGATTGAAGTTAAATCGTATATTGCTATATATAATGATGAATGGCGTAATCACTAAGAATTTACATTCTTGTTAGAAAAAGAATTTCGACATCATAACTTCAAAGTGAAATTTCATTCGAATATATCTTATCTTTGTAGCACTTCATATTATCAGATATAAGATCTGGGCGCAATCGAAACAAGTGCGGATTTTTTTTAGGTTGTAATTAAAATAAACTGGAAATGTTGAAGACTGACTTTTGAGCTGGTCAGAATAATATATATAGCAATCATCTCAAATTGGTCCAATTTGACTTTGGTTAGGACCACCTCCGGATAAATTATGAGCGACATACCATAAAAGTACTTTATCAGTAGAAAGAATAATAGCAGCTTAACGAAGATACAAAGTAATTGAAGATCAAAATTAAATCGAGTTGCAAGACGCAATCTGAGCAAAAAATTTAAATATTGACGATTAAATTTCACTCAAAATTGCTTTTAATTATTTTTCATTGAACCGTGAATTTCAATATAATAGAAATAAAATGAGCGGCCATAATCGGTTCCGTTACTCATTTTTTAATGACCATCGTTCGACAATAATTTACGTCCTCTTCATGCTCAGAGGCGATAATCTTGACTTTTTTTATTATTTTATTTCTCTTCTATTGAAAATTAAATGACCGATCGAAATTAATACTGATATTATCGGCGCTCTTGTCTTATATACAAGACAATTCGCCTTGAAAGTGTTGGTCTCTAAACTTAGCATTGTCGGTAGTGTCAGATGTCTTCTATTGATCTACTGTACGGAATAGCGACAATCCCGCGGGAGTCTATTGTTTCATTCTTGAAACCCGCATCAAGCTTCAGGATGTTCAGATCGCGAGAAGGGTAAAAAACTGAAACAGAGAGGATGAGAGCGGAAAGTGCTGGAAAAACAAAGAAGACTGTGCGTCAAATCGAGGTTACATTGAGGGCGCTAATGGATCACATGAAAACCACGTTCAATGAGTTAATAAAAGACAAACAACGTTTTAAGTCTTTGAAATTGCTCCATTTTATTATAAGGTTCGGCAATGCTTTAACAATATCGATTGTAAAATTTTAAACAATCTCATATTCTTTTAAGAATATGCAGATAAACCGTACAAAAAAGAAAAAAAATCTGTTTTATTAATCTTTTTATTTTAATTAATGTCTTACTTTACTTGACTTTGAAAAAATAACCTACTTCATTTTCATTCAAAATTAGTTCTTTTGTTTAAACCATTAAAAAAAAAACAATTATATTATTAATAATGTTCTATATTGGAAAAGAATGTTTTTTTTTTTTTAATATATCTTATGATATCCAATCAAATAATAAAAAATTAAATATACTAAATCACTGACTTTGTTAGTAGGTACAAAACTCTCATTACAATAATCATACATTTATAAATTTATCTCGTGTTGAATAAATTCTTGCTTACACTAGCATTTCAGTACCAATAAGTGTAAATTTAATACGAGCATTAATTAAAACTTTAATTGTGTCGCCGAAATGGTTCACTTAATTCGAATATTGCTGTGCCTTCGTAGTTATTATAATTAGAGGAAATTTACTCCAGTCCACCTGCGATTCTCTAATTATTTTACACTTTATTTCTCCCGAATATCGCGCACTGTATCACTGTATACGTGTGCGAGGACGGAAGTTATCAACGGACGTCAAATAAGCGAGAAGCCGTAACCAATTATAACACGATTCAATCACATCACCGTATACAGAATCTTCAGAGCGGAAGCAAGTTTTTTTACCTTTTGGAAAAATCAATATGAACTCGGAAGCGCATGCACCACTGATCCATACACAGGTGATTCACTTACCAATCTCCTCATCTTCTGCAGGAGTGTGATAATAGCTTGTTTTCAAATGTTCATACACTGATTTCCACCCGGGAAAAAATGAATTATATATAACTATATATAATTATATATAAGCTCCTATATATAATTATATATATATTTTGGCCGTATATAATTATATACAATT
>JAPYZR010008618.1:0-13360 GCA_030522945.1 Trichopria nigra | reverse complement strand
AAAAATGCAAAATTTCGAAATGGGGGGTGGGGGAGGGGGTAAAATTTATTATTTCGTAAAATTGACTTTGAATTCGAACTGAACTACTTGCTCGGGGGCTTTCAGAGTCGTTCAATTTAATTTAGTATGAAAAATGCAAAATCTCGATTCTGTAAAGTCGTCAATCAGAACTTATTTTTCAGGGTATCCGAGTTTGAGTGCAGTTTCGAAAATTTAAAGTTTAAAACAGGGCGGTGAAAAGGTGGAAACGTTCAAACTGCGTCAAATTGATATTCAATTCAAATAGGACTCCGGGCTGTTGACTTTGATTGTAGTATCAAAATTAGGTGATTTTGTAATCCCTATACTAAAGAATTACAAAATTGTGCGCACAAATTAAATACTTTGTCAGTGTGCGGAGGGCGAAGTCGTGAAAATGGACGTTTTCAGAATATTACAAATAACACGAAATCTAGAAACATTATATTTACAGTTATTATGTATATAGTATATACTTTGTACAAAATATTCATAACAAAGAACTCGGAATGGTTGCGGTTGAGTAAACTCATATCGTAGATTAAAATATAAAAACGTTATAAAGTTTACGATCGATGGATTGAGCGGCTGCGGCCGTAGGCAAATTAATAATTATAATTATATTGAATTATTGAGGCCCGAAGGGCCGAATCAAGACAAGAATCAAGCGAGCGAAGCGAGCCGGGGGTCCAGGCGGCAGAGCCCCTTCGTGGGGTTGGCGGCTGCAGGCCGCAGGGGCTAAGCCCCTAGTTTTTTATTGCTTAAAAAATTCATTTATTGTCCAAAGAATAAGCCTGTAAATTTTGAAAGTTCAAGAAAAATTCGAAGAGTCCCTAAAAAGCCACGGAACACATGCGCTCTAATGTTACGAAAAGCAGGTATACGGACGCGCGCAGGTATCGACGATCAAAATATGCGTCAAAGGACGCCAGAATTGCTCGAAAGAAGGAAAATGCTGCACAATTGGATACTTTCCTAGAAGAGGAAGGACTACTTTAGAGCCCCGGAATCGCAGATTAAGCTCAGGTAGTTATAAATCACTTTCAACTTCCCTTCAAAATAACGACAACTTTGATCGCGTTTTTCTCGAAATGCGTTTTTTTTCCACGCCGAGCAGTATAACTCAAAAAGTTATTGTCCGATAGACTTCAAATTTTACATGAATATTTGTTAACTTAAACCATACTTCGTGAACCTGAAATTAAATTAAAATTATTATAATTTATATTGTTTTTAGCCATTTGTGTATTAAAAAATAAGTGATTTTTGTTTAAAACGTTCTCTATTTTTTAATAAATTTTATTTTTGATAATTTCAGGTTCACGAAGTATAAAATAACGTACTTTAATGGAAAAAATTTATATTTTTGCGTTGCCCGGCGCAAAGTCGAGGAGCCAAGTTCAAGCAGCTGTAGCGCCGCCATTTTGTTTTTGTTTTTTTTAACAACAACAAAAAATTTTTCTTGTACCTTTCAATTATGTCAATTTTGATTCAATAAATACTTTCTTATTTTTTTTAAAAAGAGGAGATTCCCCCCTTAAGTTTTTAGCCCCTTTAGCGAGACACCATGTCAATTTCGATGTCAAATATAATTTCCGAAACAACAATGGACATTCGGATAGCCTTATAGTCGATAGTATTTCTGCCACTTACTACTGATAACTGGAGAAAAGCTGCAAAAGAATTTGAAGAGAACTGGAGCTTCCCAAACTGTATTGGAGCAATAGATGGGAAGCACATTACGATATACAGGTTTATTATCAGATAATATTGTAAATAAAGTGCATCAAGTCTTTAATTTGTCAAACTTGATGTTAATGGCTAAAATTATTTAAATATAATTACAAGTCAATAATTTCCTTACAACAAATAGTAGGCATAGGTGAGTTTTACTTGCTTCTATACCATTACGGTTCAACTAGCGAGGTTTATCATCATCCCCCACAGGACAATATACATAAACATGTAAGTTGGCCCAGTGAATGGTCAAATCGGTGGTCTAGCCGTAGCAGGCGCACCGTAAAGCATTGTGTAATAAACGCTCAGGAGGCCGAAAACAACCGACAGATGTCGATAGCCGCCACAAATTCGAACCTTCGACAGCAATGTTTATTATCTATTATATAGAATTAATACTTTTCAATACAAATTAAGAAAAACGTTGCTCTACGGGGATTCGAACACGCGACTTGGGGAGGTAACGTTCAATTTACGAGGCTAGCACGGTTACCATATTACGACAAATAGTAATAAACATGTAAAGAGCTTCCGCAAGCCCCATGGAAAAAATGCCCATTTCTGCGATACGTCGATTTTTCAAACTTGTTTTTACATACGCTACAACATTTGACGGTGAGGGGAATGAATAACAATTACCTTTATCGTGCTCGCGCGTGTTAAATAAAAAATATCGAATATAGCACGGTGTATATTATACGAGGGACATTTCGCAACTTTTATGATGTTGAGGCACTCCCTATAGTAAATGAAAACGTATTGTAAGTTAAAAAAAATACGAATTCAAACGAATTAAAGTGAATTAAACTGCATTAAATAAAACGACTGAAAATGAATTCACTTAATATACTTACATTTCAATTCGTATTTTTAACTTTCAATCTGTATTCGTTTACTGGGCCATCGATTATTTATTTATTGTTATCGCCTACCGTAGTTCTTTTATCAGTGGAGAAATAATGATTTTCCGAAATTTATCCTTTTCGTTTCTAATTTAATTAAATTAAACGTTAACATGAATGTGTGTACAGCATTTATCAATTGGACTTTTTAAATATTCTTGGCAGTTGCTAATCCATTAAACTGTTTTAAACATATTTACAAATAATGCTGAACATATATGTATTCATCACCTGATGCACATAATGGGCTATGACGGAAACATAATATGTATACTCGTTGCAGCGGATGAATACACTTGGCGAATATACCCCGCACAAATCTGTAAAGGATATTAGTTGTAGACGTGTAAATAAGGATCCGGAAGGTGAAACGTGTACCAGAAGGTATCCCAGTATTAAACGAACAATTGTTGCATGTTAAAAAATAGGATTGAGAACAATAGGGAATTATTGAGATGCATTCATTGATTTTTGAACGTGAATACTTGGTTAATGATTCCTCTTTCTTCTCAATCTCTTTTTTTTGTTAGCTTGTGAACAATTTTCCATAATTTTTCGTTTACTGGGTAAAGTGTCCAGAGGACGAAGTGACTGGAGGTGAAGTCCTCTAAAGGTGAAATGGGACCCGGTTAAGTGGAAGAAGGTAAAGTGTCTCGCATGGCATGTCGTATCACCGAGAATGTTGATGTAGTAAATTAACTTGAAGTCTGCACTACGCCAGAGTACTGAAAAAAGAGCAATGCATGAAATGCCCAGGTCAACCAGTATTATTGTGCCAACATAACACTTGAAGGCCGTATAAACGATAAAAAGATTTTTCTGCAAATGTGGAGATTGCCGCACGAACCGAAGGCGGTGGAATTTTTAGATCGCTGACACCAAATCTAGAGTTGGATTGAAAAAATTCAAAATGGCAAATTTTGAAAATTTCGATGGAATTTCATGAGACCAAGCATCACATGCGATCACGCACACGAACACACAGAGATAGATAGACAGATAGATATTTATTATTTCTGTACATTTTGTTGTACAATATGTTACTATAAGATACGTCTTATAGTATTACATAAATGATGATATAAAAGTAATGATACGTTTATAATAGCACATCACCTCTTACAGGTCTGTTTGAACCATACGCTGTAAAGATCCTAGAGCTAAATATAATTAGGGGTAACTGTGCCAAAGATTTTGTAGGTAAGGCGGGATGCGAAGTAACATCTACGCATTCCTACAGTCATCCAACCTAGTTTTTTCCTGTAAGATATGTTGTGTTCAAATATACTTACACCATATATAGATATACCTTATGCCGTCATTAACTTTACGTTCGAGCTTTGGTTCCTGTTCCCCAGACATGTTCATAAACACCACAGCTAGCAGTAATCGACCAGCGGAAAGAGTAGCGTTTCGATCAGATGCTTACGGAGTTGGAAATTTGTGCTTTTCCTAAGACAATAAAGACGATACATTAAATTGTTTATCTTTTTACATGCAGATTAATCTTCACATGTTCTTTACACTTTAATTCAGAGTCTATATAATAGTTATAAGATAGTCTAAGGTAGAGGTAGAGATATAGAGAGAGAGTGAAAATACCATTTTCGATTTTCGGACCAATTGCATAATAACTAAAAATATATTGTCATTTAGCTTACGATTAATGTCGGGATTTGTTTTTTGAAACGATTGAGTAGCCTGAATATCCTGAAACCAGTGATGTCAATTTAGCGGAATCCCGTGAAAATCTTTCACGATAGTCGTGGAAGATTTTTCTATTTTAATGCATGGATAACATTAAATTGGCATCATTGCCTCGAACCCAGAAAAGTCAACGTGGAAAGGATGAAACGTACTAAACATATATATATACAGATTGAGTGTGTATATGAGTGGGCAACTTTTGCCGACATGTGTGCAGTCAGTAAATCTTGGCGCGAGAAGCGATTGTTTGATTCTTATTCTTTTATATAGTTGTTGCCATTCATTGTCGTCGCATATACATATATCAAATATTTGGTGTTCCTGATGCAGAGTATGTATATACACGCATTCACAGTATATATATATATATATATATGCGTCGCGTCTGGCGCGTCTGGCTCGGGATCATTTCAAAGTTGTCGGTCATCGAAAAGTAGTATACATGTTGCATAAAACACGTAGATAGGGCACGTATATAGGTACTGCGTTTCGTATTTTCAACGGGGACTCGGGGACGAATGCGCCAATTGGAGGGTTGAATAAAGGAATGTAAAAGTCAGGGAGAGGTTACGCCAGTGACAAAAAGAGAGAAGAAGATGGAGTGAAATGGCGAAAGATCGAAAATGGAGGGAATATAGATCGGTTGTTTCGGTTGTCCCCGCAACCCTCGACTGCGAGAGCGCACCGCAAGGGCGCACGTCTGCGCCGCCACCGCCAGAGGTGGCGAGACAGACGACGCAGCGGACGCAGCACAGACAAGGACGCGACAAACAGGGGTTACAGAGAGCGAGAGAGAGAGAGAGTGAGGGACTGTTGCCAAGTGTGTGGGGAGGCGTGGGTGGGGGAAAAGCTCCCGTAGTGCCGTCGGTTTTCCCCGTGTCGGTCGGTACTCGGGACGTGCGCTTGTGTGACTCTAAACTCGCCTTTGGTTTCGGCCGTGTCCGCGCATAAATCTGGAAAGAAAGAGCAGCAGCAGTCACTGGTTGTCTCGTTTCTCGGTACTCCCTCAGTTACCAACAGAATCCGCGACTGTTCGGTTCGAGCGTCCAACACCGAGTGCGCGTGCGAATGAAATAAAAGAGAAAGGTGCGTTCGTGAAAAAGAACGCATATACTCCGACTAAGCACAACAAAGAGAAGGAGAAAGAGAACGGAATAAAAAAGCGATAATCGATTTCAAGGTCGACTCCGTTTTTCGAACGTTTCGAGGAAAAGTTCAAGTTTTCATCAACGTTCTTCGTTGCAGAAAGGCGGGACGTTCGAATTTTCGCGAAAGGATCGATGTTGAAGCGAAACAGAGGAACAAAGGAAAAGAACTGTTCCGAGCCGAAGGGACGGCACGTGAAAAGTAAAAGTCGCAACTGCCCGTAAAAGTGACACTTTACGGAAGAAGGCACAAGAATATTTTGGAAATACCGTTCAGCTTCAGGCTGCTTATTATAGTCTTAGGTTCACGGTGTTCAAGCGAGACCGGCTCTTCCGTGTTTCGAATTCACTAGCTCACTATACCTTAATCCTTTGTTCTGACGCTCTCCCGCCTGAATTCGTCGAGAAACTAGAGGGCGCACGATTGTGCCCGAAAGGTTCCGATAGTCCTGCCGTACGAGTTCGTCAGTAATCGTCATTTGCGAACGAGGGCGATAACTCCGACGTCGACCCCTACTACATGATCGAAGGTTGGACTGTGTACTTGGCGAAAAACAGCGTCGGAATTCGCAGTTTTTGAACGAATTCATCGGAAAGTGTATAGGTGTGCCGCGAAGCCTTGGCTGTCTTTCTATAACCGGAAGGTTGCTCCCACGGTTATTGTGCGCTTCAACTTTGGCGTGGAAAAAGTGCCGCGCGTCGATACCGGCGTCCTAACCTCTCTTTTCTTTTTACGGGCGACAACGAATGGACGCAGTGTTCGGATACTATTCTTGACGCGAGTGCAATTTCGATTTTATTCCATTACCGAGATTTGTGCAACGTTGAACACGTTATTATAGGGGAGTTCAGTGAGGAACATCTCTCTTCGCGCATTGGACAATCCTCGTTTCGATACGGTGAGTCTTGTTCCTTTCTTTTTTTTTTTTTTTTTTTTCTCTCTCTTTTACTCTTCTACTTCTACTTTTCTTGCACCCTTTTTTTCTCCCGATACACGGATTACTGCGTTTCGTCCGCTTTCAAAGCTCCGAAATAAAATTTGTGAAAATTTCATTATTAATTCCAATCTACAAGTTGTAGTTGTATCCCAGTAAACAGAAAGGAATTGAACAGTAATGGCCAATTCCAAGATGTAGAAAAAAGGGATTCGGAGAAATTAAAGTGAATTCATTTTACTTACTCCGAATTCCTTTTTTGTACATTTAGGAATCGGCCAATACCGTTCAATTCCTTTTCGTATACTGGGCTTGGCGCTGGCGTACTGTGTATATATACAATATTGTATATGAATGTTGAAAAAACTCAACATTCTTAACGATTAGTATTCCAATTGCCAAAAGTGACAAAACTCTTAATGTTGAATAATTTAACATTAAAGGAATCTTTAAGCAAAAGATTTATTTTATTTTCTGGACAAATAGGGATGTATTCATTGTTTCAAAGCTGCCCAATATTTTTTTTTAAACTGGATCATACACAAACAAGTGGGTCGCTAAATGCCAATGATTCGATAAATACACGTCGTATCGGTGTATCTGAATGAGAAAGCCTCGTCATTTTTTAGTAACTTCTGTCAAAGGTCATTTTGTCTTCAACATTTCGTTATACCTTTGCTTTCAAAGGAGAATTTTAAAATCAGTGAAGAATTCAAGATTGATGGGGTATCAAAATCTGAATTACCCCTTAAAAAAAAAGGTTTTTTCTAAATAATAAATGTAAACATTAAAAAAAAAAACTATGGATTAAATGCTGATGATAGTATTTCGTTTTGAAAGGCAAATTGGTTAATTCCTGATAACAGAATCTTGTCCTTGAAAATAACAAAAATGCCAGCATGGCATTTTTGTGAAATTTGAAAAGTGGTGAAACGTGTATTTACCATAGCCAAAATTCAAGTCTACACTGGACGAGTGTGAGAGAATGGAACTTAACCTGAAATATGCATTTTCCCACAGTGCACAGATCTTGCAATAAAATAGAATTTTCATTGTAAAACTAATTTTAAAATGTTGAAAAGGCAAACACTTTTCCTCAATTTTAATATTCTACAAGTTGTGTTGAAAAATGTTTTATATTTGGAGGATCTGAAAATTATATGGGAATAATCGAAATTATAATAAAAATACAAACTGTATTTAAAGTATAAGTAAATATTTTTTATACAATTTTTATCAAAACAAAGAAAAATAGTGATTTTGCCAATGGAATAAATTGGAGGCAAATTTTGTATAAATATTTGTTTTTTATTTTTTTTAGATAGATAATATTTTTTGTTTTTTTTTTGTTTGTTTATTTTTTTTTTTTTTTTTTTTTTTTTTGAGGATAGAATGATTGATGTTGAACGTTTTCAACGTTTCAACTTTTCACGTTTCGGTCTTCCTTGAATTTTTATTATCTTTTCTTGTTTTCTTTCTCAAACAAAGAATATTATCTACTGTAACATTAATGAAACTACAGTACAATTTACACAGTTTTATAGTAATTGATATACTTCTCAATTTTTGTTTTCATGCAACCTGAAGAAACAGATTCCGCCACCTGCTGCATAGATAACTTTCGTCGCACGTCAATTCTCCACATGATCCACTCAATCGTTTGACTTTTTATCCTTGGTAGTTTTGACGAACTCTAAAAGAAGCAAACCTCTTAACTGTTAACTCCTAAACAATGTAGACAAAACCATTGTCCTTATTAAATGCGGCGATAGCTACTCCTTTGTTACTACCATCATCCAAATGTCGTACCTCCGAATAACAAGGCTCTATATCCAATATTTGCCCCTGTATGTATAGAGTTTGTACAGATACTCTATATATACATAATAATAATGTTTCTATTATAATTTTTTCTATTAGAATTTAAATCTACCCTAAAGTTGAGGTTTCAACTTGATTGGAAGAAGTAAATTTATCCGAATTGATTCGAAGGTACTGAAAAAGCTATAAAAGAAAAAGGAAAAGAAAAGTAAACAAAATTTACAAAATTTGACTTGCCTAAAACCATCCTTCAGTTGTTTCCATCCTTTTCCCCTACAGTGTGTATGGTTTTTTCCATCTCCATCTATATAGTTGCTTTGTATTTTTCTGAAACTTACATATAACATTAATGTTGAACATTACATTGTCATTACTTACGATTAACACAAGGGTCAGTGCAATTCGCGTGTTTTTCATGCAAATCCAATTGTTGTGTTTGAACCTTACACTCATCTCTAGAACCTACTTAAGGACATTTGTTTAAGGTTTGACAGTGTTTTAACATACTTCGTGATTTAATACGGACATGCAATTGGTTACTTTATAAATAATTTTATCGTTTAGACAAAACGATATCCGATGTAAACGGAGCTTGAGGTTTTAAGTTTGACGGAGATAAGCTATGCAAAACTTTTAAAAACCTTGAAAACAACAACGAGCAATAATAAAATCGAAATATTTACTATTCTATAACTTGGAGATTTGTGTTTGGTTATCAGTTTAATTAAAATTAAATATATATGTACGTTTCGTGTGTGTGCAAGGCTTGAATTAACGCGTACAATGGTAAACCTATATATGAGCAATTCCTTGCACGGCATATATTGTACAGCGTTGAATGGAATGCAGTCACAACAAGCTATGCAGGTTGACTACTGAATTAGTCTCGATCCGAAGCTCCAATAGTTAACAAAATGTTGAGATGTTTTTCCGTTTAAAAGAGAGAAAAAAAATGCCAAATATATTCTTAGATTCTAGGCTATAATAATCTTAAGCAGAACGCGTGAGTTTGAAAAAAAATCGTAATCATTTTTTAAAATGAGTACCACTCTCTCAGTGCGATTATGAGCTTAAAATACCAGTGTTAATGAAGATGCGTTGAAACTAAGTAGTTGGGCGGGGGGGAAGAAAGAACGCTGAAATACTGACAAAGAATTGCGACGAGATGAGTTGTTCAATTTTGTACCAACATTTACTTGAAGAATCGCTACGCGAGAATGCGGAAAGGTCGTAACAATGTCAATTCTGATCGACGAGTAAAGCTCGTTTTTAAGGGGAGAAATACATGTAAATGCTCGAAAATCAGTAATTTTTCGTGAATTATGTTGAGGACGATGATATAATTAGATCATTTTACAATTTTGACATAATTTAATGACATGTGTCTGGTAATAAAAACAATTTTTTGTTTTTTTATACATAATGGCGGCGGTACAGTCCCTCCCCCCAGCCATTTTTGTAAACGTAGTTTTAGAGAGTTTAAAGTTTTAGGACGATAAAACTGTTAGTTTTTGCGACTTACCGATCAATCAGCAATTCCAGGCGCATACAATGGCCATTCAGCTTCCTCGAAAAGCTGATTATCTTCCAGTTATTGCTGTTTCCTGGCAGTACGGGCAGCTTTTGTCTCGCTTTGGCTCATCCTGTTCTGTCGTGTAACGCGAGCTTCGACCGTGTTTTCGGCAAAATTGAGAGCTTGATTTCCGACAACGGTGCCCAGTTGGTTCATCAGCCACAATATTGAATTGTAGCCTTCGTTGAATACTCCGGCTGCAATGCAGGCTGATAAGTGTTTGGCGGTCAATCGCCAGATGGTGGAGTTAAAACTTTCATTGGCGTTCTGAGTGTGACCACCCAAGCGCCTTTCTAGAAGATCTTCTCTAGATCAATTTTCATTGATAGGTAAGAGGTGCTCTTTCATTTCCTGGACAAGCAGTGGTGTCAAATTTTCGAGTCTCGGGTCTCTATTCAAAGCGATAGCTTTCTGCCACTTACACCAGCTGTCTGGTTCTTTCATTGAAAAGATATGATAGAATGTAGCCGTAATTGCTTTTTTTCATATTTTCAACACTCCCTGTATTTCTGTGGATGCTCAAGCCATAATATTTAGTGAGTTGCTTAATTATTTTATCAGCCAACTTGTTTCTTCCGCCAAGTTATTTTTGTTTTTTTACTTTTTGAAGATGGTTATATGCATTCTCTTTTCAACGTGGCCGATACACTCACTTTTGACAAATGTCAATTCGTCACCATAAGGTTTTTAATTTATAATTGCCTTGAAAGTTGTGATTTTGGACACTTGGCAACGCAGGATCTGCCCGCTCGGCTCAAGCGCTTCAGGTACGATTCCGGCGTTCCACGAGCGCTCTCGACTGTGGGCTATTTCTCCGTAAATATGTCATATTTCAACTTGATACTTCGCCATAATACTTTTAAGGGATGATACTTTTTAAATATGAAAAAAAAATATGATATTTTGAAGATTTTGCATGTATTTTTCCCCTTAAATATACGCCGGCGTCTCTCGCATTGCGTTGCGGAGAGGGAGCGGGCACCGCTCCACGCGTCTTATCGATTTTGCTGGAGCGTTCAAGTTGGGGAAGTGTATATATACATACATATATACACCACCTATAATGACGACATAGTCGCCCGGTAAACCGACGTCAAAGAGCAACGATTGCGTTAACCACATCATCTTCTTTTCTTTTCTGTGCATCAGATTCCTGATGATTAAACGTACCTTGGCGGCGGGGCGGCGGCTGAGAGAATCGCGTGCCATACTCACCGCTATTCAGAGAGCATTTCGGATAAATAAATAATGAAGTAAATACATAAACATATTAATGTTACAGCCATGTTGAAAAGAATAAGCACGTGTGCAGACGGACCGCGCGCGTGATGGCGTAATGCTGCAGCGGGGCGAAGCGACGAAGATACATAATGTCATCTCATCATCGGCGACGGGAAGAGCAGAGTCGAGTCGCGTCGAGCCGAGGGAAGAAATAAGAAAGCCGTCGCGAGAGTACACTGTTTCTTTACCTCGAGAGATCATCGAACCGATTCTGTTGGGTTGTGTAATCTAGTTGGCGTGTGAACGAATGCTTTAGAATCTTGTAATTACACCGTGCACCCGCCGGCCGCCTATACCTATACCTTCCTTCCTTCCACCTTCCACGTCGACCCGACGCGACTCACGGACCCCATCCGCACAGGTGAATTAAAGTAAACGCCCTGAGATGCCAGGTTTCCGTATTCTTCGAATAAACCCGTTTCATTCTCCGTCATCCCGGGTCCACCACTTGGGAACTCTCGGGAACAACTCCCGTAGGACAGGGTCTTTCGCGTATTCCTCGTTCGAACAAAAATTGCGTGTTTTAACTGGTTCTGTAAATTCAATTCGTAAGGTCGCGTTGCTTTAAAGTGAATGCAACATTCAGAGCTCGTCTCTTCATTCTATTGTCCTTATTCTCAGACGGCCATGCGATTACGCGCGGCCACGAACGGGGATAACCTACACAATCACCTATCGCAGCGGTAACACACGCACGCACTTGATATCGAATATCGAATAACGAATTAAGAGGGATATATCCCTCTCAATCTCAGATTTTTCGTCGATTTGAATAGAATGATCTTGGAACAAGTATTTCATTGTTAGACACCGTAGCCGGATGTCCTCAACCATTCATTTTTTTCTTGTCTTTTGTGGTAGCCGTTTTTGTAGTATGTGTGGTTTTTTTTTTTGCTTCTTTTTCTTTTTTTTTTTTTTTTTTTTTTTTTTTTTTTTTTTTTTTTTTTATTTCTACGAGTCAAGTAAAATGAATACAAGTCATATTAACAAAATATTTCGTTGGTTTCAACTCAACTAAGCATTCAGTAAAAGTGATACTTTAGATGAAACTAATAAATTATATGTTTACTATGAAACATTACAAGTTATAAGTACAAGTCGTTTCGTCTAATTGAATAAATGAATTAGTAGTATGAAGTAGATAATTGATAGTTGTAATAATCGAACCAAAGATTGAAACGAAAGTGATGTCAATAGTTTCCAAATTCACTGATCGTCGTTTGGTCAAATTAACTAAATGGATTTGTCAAAAACGCCGTATTTAAAATGACTAAATATTAAATAGAATTGGATACGTGGAATGTTTTTTCAACATTGCAATAGTTTAAAATCTGAAGTGAGGCTATATATAAACTTTATAATCTTCCGTAGCGAGCCTAATTTTTTATGAAATGTATGTGTCATGTGGAAGAATTAATCGTGTGTGTGTGCGTATGTGCGCGCGTGTGTGTGTGTGCGCGCGCGCGCGTGTGTACTATAAATAAATGAATAATTGTATGAATGCAAAATATATATAACGAAGTATACCGGAAGTTCTTTCACCACATCTATGTACATGCAACAACAAATGAAAAGTTCATGAAATAATAAAATGAATCTTATTTCCAGAATTTCCAGATCAGCAAAATCGAAGCAGATAAATGGCAGCTTCTCTTCGCAATTTTCGTTTCTTTCTTCGATCAAAATATTTCTAATATTCCTTTACGGACTACATATTTCATAAAATCTGACTAACGTAGTAAAATCCACTCAACAAGTAAATAAAACGTGTAAGATTAATCTAAATGTAAACGTTAATCTGACAGTTAATCTGACAAAATGCGAGGTATGATTGATCAAAAATTTGTAGCCAATCGAACTGCATATTTAGTAGAATTGACTAAACATTTTACAAAGTTCAACAAATGTCTATGTATATACCACACAATAAGCATCAAAATAATAAATATTTATTTAGATTTACTGAATTTTTCACTCAGTGTACTCATCTCATAACGAATGTTTAAGCAGAAGGCCGCAGACCGCGAATGTGAGTCTACCTTGTGTGCGGCGTCTACCGAGGTTGGCGGCCGAAGGCCGCAATGGCTAAGCCCCTAGTTTAACTTTGACTTTGCATGAACTTGTCTAATAGTGCTTAAATAATATTTACTTCGCCTGACGCAAGGCGGGCGAAGTATTGAATTTCCCAACAAAAATTTTTCCGATTCTTCGATTTTGGGAATTTTTTGGTGGAAATCTATT
>JAPYZR010008616.1:0-13209 GCA_030522945.1 Trichopria nigra | reverse complement strand
CCTAACTTTTAAGGTTGCTTAATTTCCAACATTTAATTATCCACGGGCTGTCACAACAATTTTCGGCTATGCCCTACTATCCATATGATACAGATAAATGGCAACATCATCAGCCACAACAATTGCTGGAGCGGCGAGGCAGATGAGGTGGGAATTCACATTTAAATTGAAATGTTAGTAATTAATCGATGACATCTAATCACAGATAGCCCCACCATCTTATCTATCGAAAATGACTGGTTAAAACAATAATTCATAATTCATAAACCATTCGCCACACAAAGTATTTCTCGAAATGTAATCAGACTCGTATCATCAATTCTTTATTGAAAAGCGGTGCAGCCTCGAGGTGCGGTACATCTACTTATTTTTACAGCTATTGTACGTGCTTTATCGTAAATAATGATACGTAACCTCTACTACTGCAGGAAGTAAGGGGATAGTTTCAGGTGCGCGCACCTAATAAAAGTCAAGTCAATTTCAGCGGATGTTCGCATTCGGCGAATATCCGGAGTTGAACCTATTTATCGTATACGGTGTACGAAGCACGCGAGGAGCTCATCTGTCCAGCGTGATAAACTACGTCGCAAATGACCCCGACGAATCTATCGCGATAAACCATTCATCGAATCCGTTGCATCGCCGCTATGCGCCATTCCTGCAAAGTACATTGCAATGATTTAGGCTTAGTTTGGAAATTTCCAGTAATGCTAAATATGCCTCGTATCGGTCGATAGCTCAACCGGCAAATTTCGAAATGATACAAATTATTCGAAGATTACATTAGCGTTATTAGAGTCGCGAATGTTTGCGGTATTAAATCGATATGCGTATCGTCGGAACTGAAATATGGTATCTCGAATATGGAATATGAACATCGTTATTTTTTCTTCGTGGTCAAAACTGTACGTGTTAAAGCAATGAGCCAAGCCCCGAAGTGACCGCGTCATCGAGTACGTGTTAAGAGGCGAGAGAATTTTAGAGTGTCCGTGAATCGACTTGGCGCCGGTGAACTGCGACCACGCGAGGCGCTAATGAGTCACACATAGCCGTCCGTTTCTCATCGAGTGTGTCGAAATTTTATTCCGTTGATTAATGGTCTCTGTGAGTGAAAATCTTCTGGCACGCCGACAGAATTCGGGCCGATAAAATCGAGAGTATCTGAAACCGTATAAACTCGGGCACGTCAAACTGTTTCAAATTCGCGGAATTCCAGTTGGACTTTCAGGTATTGGCGAACCGTTAGAACTGGATGAGAAACGAGGCGTTCAATTCTGATTGCCTCCAACGATCTGTCTGGCGATGAACTTCCGAGATTCCAGAACTTAACCAAATTCCCTATATCCGACACTAGGTTTCCTTGATTCTAATTTGTAGTAATTCTGATTTCACGGTATGTTTACGTCGATTTCGCGCTAGAATATAATTGGTTTGTCATCGAAATCACCTGCGATTTTACATCGTTGATTGCAGAATAGAGAAACATTTAATTTGCAAACGTGAGCGAAGGGAATGGGGAGAAAACAAGTTAAGGCGAGTTTGAAGCACCCGCAGCGTTTCGGAGGGCGCAAGAAATGAAATGTGAAGTGCGCAATTTGTCAACCCGCATCTCGACCTACTTTTCCTCTGGCAGTTGTCCCAAAGACTGGAACTTAATTTTCATTTTGAAAACTTTCTAACGGCTTGAACTGTTCGCCAGTTGATTTACGCTAGTTTTACAGCTGTCGGCTCAAGATATTCTTGGAATGAGAGTTGTTCGGTTTTCTGGAGTTTCGAATGACGGGGATCAAACGATCGTTCCAGCGACGTCGAAGGTGAAGAATTGCCCCAACACCCTGCGCCACTGACAAGCAGAAAAGACCATACATCATGACTAATGTAAGTCTGGAAGGTAAATACGGAACTTGTTGACATCTCATCCCTTGTCGTTTTCTTGCTTTTCTTCATTCTCAGGCTGTGCATTCCATGTAGCGGAATCGAAGAAATCCTTCTGATTGGTGACATTCCGAATTGTTAATTTTTTTAGCGACGCGGCGATCCTTTTAAAAGTGCCCTATGAGCACAAAAGTTACAGCTCATTGCGCGATACTAGGACCGACGAAACTTCGTCGTATGCATCATCTCAGCAAAGTTTACAGTGGGACGATCTTCGCAAGCAGATAACTTCTATCCCTCCGAGTTGTACAGGGATTACCGAAATACGAGCGTGATAATTCAAATCGTACGTGGCGTAAGATATCACCCGGGAGGCTGCAGTGTAAATGCTAAGGTGACTGTCTTCCATTGTGAAAAGCACGTAACTGACGCGACTCGAGCGCTGACATCACCTCCCACATTACATTTGCCTACGTAAACATTTACACACGTACTCGAGCAATACATACTCGGGACCCGGACGATTCTGCTTGCTGGAGCACTTTGTAAGTACGTTAAAATGGATATAGCAAAACCGACGGGGAGGTCGACGAAAATAAAAGATCGCACGACGTGTAATCACACGGAACACTTAAGCGGTTAGCTCGTCTACTTTACGTTCGCAATTACCGCCCGTCAATCGAGTTTATCGATTTAACATGTCGAAAGATAAGAATCCATCGGTATCGATTATTTTCAAAAACGGATGAATCCGAACGCACGATGTCTCGTGAATAAATATACGTGTGCTGGAGATGTTTCGAGCTTGAAAGTATACCAGCGTAAAAACGTTTCAATTTAAAAGCCAAACGTCCATTAATGCCGGGGCGCTTGCGAGTAATTTTTATTTCGCGTTAGTTTTATTTACAATAGAGCATCGACACATTCGGTTTTCTCCGGTGCAGCTGTTCCATTTTAAATGCGGAACAATTGAACAGTCGTAAAAGCGGACATTCCGTACGAGTTTAGCCGGGGTTTAAATTGTGAAAGGAAAATGGAGCGAGTGACGGCACTTTTGCGCGGCAGGTTGAACGAACGCATTATTGCAGTTTTAAAGCGATTGTATTTTTCTGTACCTCGTTTTTTTTTCGGCTGCGAGATTATCCCAACGGTTTCAACTCTCTAAAGGCAGAGACAGCTAATAGCATCCTGACGAGTTCGATGTGCATCTTTGTCATGGCTGTGCGTTTTGCGCAATCAAAAGTCCACACAAAACCCATCTCCGCGATAACACCCGGAGAATCAGGAATACGAGTCGAAAAGAGAATTGCCGAAATCGACGTTCGGCAGCGAGGAACGCAATTCGCATTTAGAATTGACGAGTTTCATCTTTTAATCATTTGCGAATCGGCAATATTCGCCATGCCGATTTCAAACAGCCCCGTTTTACGATTCACTCCCAGCTTTGTACATTTTTAAGCTACTATAAAAGAGGCTCCAATCCAACTTCAGCAGAGGCCGTACGAGACTTTTCATTTCATTTTTAAAACTCCTGCATTCGGCTCTAATTGCCCGTTTGAATTCTTAAAAAAAAAATGAATTTACTTATTAAGGTTGGCCCGGGAACATGAAATGTTTTATTCGATTGATTCAATAGTTTAATGAAGCAACTACCGCTATCATAGTTGAAAGGAACGAGGTTCATTTCCAGTCAAATTGCATTGAAGGGATTTCCACCAAAATTCTGACCCTTTACAAACCTTTATATTAAGTTACATTTTTCAAGCCGATGATATGGTCACCGATGAGTGATGTAACGATTTAGTCAAGTTCCGATTCAAGATTATATAATCACTTTCAAGTTACCGAACTCCGCAATGTTAAAATATCGCAATTGCCAAGCTTCCATCCCACTCGCTTCCTATCATTCGATCCACGGATTAAGCGCGCGTCACGTAGCCCCGGACCACCTGCAAAAACTGGAGGTAGCAAATAAACCATGTTTGCATTTCATTTCGCGAGCGAGCGGCCGATATCGAATTCACTAGTGGAAGAAAGTTACGAAGAAGAAAGAACGAAGGCCGCCTAAACGGAATGAGGATCTAAGCACGTTCGCTAAACAGGCAGATATGCCCAGGAGATACTAGTTACTTATAGCACTTTAGAGAATGAACTCGTGACCGCCGTGCAGTGGAGGTGGCCTTTTCCCATCCACCTCGTTTCATAATAACGTTTCACGTAAGGCAATCGGTTTTGCTCGAAATGAGTCCAGATATCTGGGAAAATTTGATTTCTGAAAGTCATCAGTTTGTATCAGTAATCAGTTCACTTAGTAATTCCACGTCGAGAAATACAGAAGTGCTAATTATGGTTTTCGAAAGAAGGGTCCAGTTCCTTTTTAAAAAAAATCCAATATTTGCAGGTATTCGAAGAAAAAATATTAAAAAACCGTCAACTATAAGGTGGCTATTCCAAATATAGCAAAGAACGAATGAAGAACGGGAGCAGGACCGAAATAAGTATCGAAGGCAAAAATGGACGAAACGCTCGGAATATATAAAAGGGCATGTGGCATAATATAACTCAATTTAGCAGTTATAGCGGCGCATACGTCTTGTTGAGCGGGGGTCTCTCGTCAGTGCACCGAGCAAATTCAATCTTCTTGTCGCCGCCGTTGTACACGGCACAGTCGTGTTTGTACTGCTTTACACTTCACACGACCCCGGCGCGGCACCGGCGCACGCGGCTCAACTTGAAATATAAGTGAGTGAACACAAAGTATAATATGGTACGAACAAATGAAACCGATTTCACTGTATACATCGACACTTGGCTGCGCGAAAAGGCCAGTGAAAGGCCGAAATCTGCTTGAATCGATTTCACATTCGCAGCGTGCACTTGTACATGTCTCGATATAAAGATTCATATCGCAACCACGTTATATAGTTTAGAAATGCCTGTATTAAGTTGTTTACAGAATGAAGCTCATAATTTAAAAATTCTCAATTTTATGTTCAGACTCCAAACATTTATGTTCAGTCCAAAAAGTATGATAAATGTTCTGGTAGACGGACATTTCACCTTCCGATATTTCACTTTTTCCTATTTCATCCTCTGCTATTACGCGTTCATCTTCCAGGATACTTCACCTTACCGGACACATCAGTTTCCAGGACACGTCATCATCCAGGATGCAGTACTTTTTTTATAACTGACTTTTTGTGGAGGCCTCCATCCCTTCTCCTGATGTTCTAGGAAATGTCTTGGAAGGTGTAATGTCCAGTAAGATGAAGGTGCCAGAAAATTAAGCAGCCGAAAAATGAAATGTCTCGAAAGGTAAAGTACCATATAACCGACTTCGATAAATGGGTCAATCGTATGTTTTCTTTGGAATTTCCATGTATTCCACGTTTTGTAGCCAATAACATTCCATCGTGTAGGTTACGTACAAAATAAACTACAGTTTCTTTATGTGCATTCGGTTGGATGTCCCCCAATGACCCTTACTTTGAATTCGAGAATCTCTCTGGGAATCATGCACCGGGAAATTTGTGGCGTGGACGAACGAGCGAAACTCGGTGCACGCAGGTTCTTGCTTTACACTTAACGTCGAGGCACACCTACACCTAAGCATACTTACATGTTTATATAGGTGCACACAAGCGCAGGTTAGCGCGTGCCGGTTAAGTTGCGGAAGGAGCCGTTTATTGAATTTTCATTAAATGCGCGCCAACTAGGTTCACGCATCGCATCTTCCGAATCTCGAGTGCCACGGTGGATAATTGGAAATTTGAAGCTGTAGAGGATCAAGGGCATCATTTCTAATGCGTCTTTATTGTCAACGATATATCGTCATCATCGTTATCTAGAATGTGGTCGTGGTTTCAGGCTTTTGGAATATCAAAGATCAACTTGGATCATATTGGATCATTGCCGTTATCATCGGAGACCTCATTGGTATCGGACATCTGTCGCATCTGTGGGTTATTGATGAATTTTAGAACTAGTCTAGCAGTAATTTCATAGCATAATGCAACTGGATCGATACAAAATTTGTCGAAATTAATAAGCAGAAACTTAAGCTCGATTGATTATTCAATTATCGCGAGAAATAAAAGTTTGATGCGAGAAGTTTTGGACTTTAATCGCTTATCATCGACATCCCCATCGCGGCATTCCAGATGGCCGGCTCGCGAATATTCGCGGCTCATGCAGCAACGAGATAGGAGTCATAACTATTTTATCTCTCTCGACAGACTCGAAAGTCGACTTTCCATTTTAATAATTAATCGGGCACGTAACGGTCGATTACCTCGTAAATAGTTCACGTGCAAATTTTTCTCCGGAAATAAAACAACCACGTCAATTCCCCTTGCGCCGACGATTTAACAATTATGCTAAGTTGGAAGCGTCAGAACGTCGCAATCGTGGACACTTGTAAAGGGAAAGTTTGTGTCATGTCCTTCGGGAGTTCCGCCGTTCCCGTAAAATGAGTGACGCGAAAGTTTTTGTCTTTTGAGAAACGGCTGAACTCAAAATTTGCCGTCGTTAGGACGCAGTGTTGTTTACATTACGTTAGCATTGAAAAATGTTTGGAAAATAAATTTCTGGCATTTTATGATTAAAAACTTTCAACATTCGTCGACGAAACGACCTTTTATAGTAAAGAACATATTTGGGTGCTAAAGTGTACCGTCCATATAGAAACTGAAGAAAGTGATGCAATTGTAATGTTAAAAAAGTACCCGGTCAGTACAAACAAAGGAAGTCTCATATTTTATGCGTTGTCTCTTCGTAGTTATTGACATTATGAACGTCGATAACGAGTATGACTTCGATCCTAATTTCGCACGCCTCGTTGACTGATATGTTACCCGTCTTCCTAAATTAATTTCCAAGTTAAATCGTTCATTATCCACTCGACTGAAGGCTCCGGAAGATATCCAGTCCTAATTTTTCGATTAAAATCTAAATTTCTCGCGCGAATCTCATCCACCATGCAAGAACGATCGTCCCTTCGCCGATTTTCACGTGACTTTATTAGCGCACAATTATGGACTACCGTATTGTCTTCGATCGCTTGACTTTCATAGCTTGAATGATATTCAGCGCACGTCAATCAATTCGGCGTGCCGGCCGGCGGTTTGACATGCCTGTTACCCACTGACTCAGACGAGAATTCGCTCGATTCCGTAATTAATTCCAAGCTCCCTCTCAAACGGAGTTGCAGCCGATTGAACGCAATTGAATACAGTGTCGAAGAAATTGGCGTTTCGCCTTGCTGAATAATGCAGAAAAACTTGTAAAATAGGAATTTTATTTTCCTTTATTTTACCCGATACCTGTCGAGCGGTTGAAAGGTCACTTTGTTGCCGGCCATCGAGTCGACACGAGAAGACACTCGAACAAGGTATAATTCATTCATTATTTGAATCCGACCATCGAGAAGTGATCGGCCTATTCCTTTCGTTGTTCCAAATTCATTTCTTAAAATACTGCGTTCGATTGTCATAGTAAATTGAATACTTACAACACATAGAATGATTGACTTTATATTATCTCAAAATTAACAATGAAAACAGTTTTTAGTCAATAGTCGGCTAACTCAGATATTCAGCATGTTAACCATTTGAGAGGCGATGGTACATATATATGCCATTTTCTTCATATTTCCGATATATTTTGCATTGTTTACAATCACATTTATACTTTTAGAAATGCAAGTTATTAGAATTTTGTAAAATGCTCAGGCATATGAGTTTTTACGCACACTGTGTTAAAAATTATTTTCTTGAACCGTACTGTCAATACTTAATTGTTCCTAAAATCGAACTTTTCGTAGACTAGACATCTGAGATTCTGCATTTTTTCCACGTTTTTACCACACATTTAAAATACATATATTTTTTAGAACTTTCCATACCCCAATAAGCAAAAAGATATCTTGAAGATATCTAAAAGATATCTTGCGATCCTGGCAAGATATCTTAAAAATGAACACATCTTTCCAAAAGACATCTTTTAGATATCCTTTTAAATAAAGACGTCTAAAAGATATCTTTTAGATATTTATGTCTCCAAATGTTTATTGGGACGATATTTAAATAAAAATTTATCTATAGTAAAATCATAGATAATAATTATTTTAAATATTAGATCCGCGATTTGAATTTTCCGATTTTTACTTCAGGTTCACAAACAATGGCCCTCAAAATATAGAATCACGAGCTGTAAGGAAAATCCGGACGCTGATAGAAAAATGTACCGCTCAAAGGGTTAAAGGTGTAGGAAAAAATTGCAATTTCTGTCAGGATAGAA
This sequence comes from Trichopria nigra, assembly GCA_030522945.1. NCBI lineage: Eukaryota > Metazoa > Arthropoda > Insecta > Hymenoptera > Diapriidae > Trichopria > Trichopria nigra. Next base: position 5,037 of record JAPYZR010008616.1, on the reverse strand, counting down.
TTAATTTATAATATACGAAATGGATTAAAAGTACTTTTTTGAACACTTATAAATTCAAATATCGAAGTAATAAACTTTAGTAGGGTATGAAATTGGTAAATAGGAGAAAGTTCGAACACATCAATTCGAAGAATTTGGAAGTCCCAAAGTTCAAGAAATCAAAAGTTTAGTACGAAGTTTGTAAACTTATTCAAGCATAATAATCTATTACTACTAAATATGTTAATTAGGAATATTCGGTGGATTTGTAATATGATCGTCGATATCAATTTCCATTCAGTAGCAGCATTATTAAAAGGGCGAACGTGGAAAGTTTTAAATTAAAAGGAAATAATAATCGATTAAAAAATCATGATTGATTATCATAAAATACATTATGGTGTATTTTTCTTTATAAACTTACTATATAGGTTCACAGAAAAAGCGAAACTTTCTTCAGACATTTCTAAGATATTATCAATTATTACCCTAGTAGAAAATAAAGTCAGTTTATGGTAATTTGGTCTTCACTCATTTACTTTAAACATAGAGGACAGAAAAATTGGTCTGAAACTGGTGTCATTTTCTACTAGGGTATAGTAGACATTCAGGTATGATGTCTGATATTGTCGTAAGGTAGCAATTATAATTATACATTATACTAATACATATATGACAATTCAATTATACGCCATTCAATATAATCACGTCTAAATTTCTTGGTCTGAAATTTGAACTAATTTTTAAAAATAGTAAAAATATTTAACTGTTTCAAATAAGCGTGTATTCAAATATGTTTAAATACATACAACTATATGAATAAATAAAATTTATGTTTTATTATTATTTGTAATAATTACAATAAATCACATAGACGTATCTTATCGTATCATCTAAATGCAACAACAGTGCAATGTTATAAATAATAGATTTGCATCTAAACTTGAAGTAATCAGTTAATTATTTATCTCTAATTTACACGGATAATAGAGATAAATAAAAGCGAAAATGCAAATCTTGCACCGAAGTTGACGCTTGAGTGATTTTTGCCTAATGGAATGTGGATTTGATAGAGTACTACACGTTCAATATTCAATCATTGGCTGCGATAGGTCTAATTTCCATATACTTGATGTATTAACTGTGTATAGCGAATAGAGATATTATATTATTACAATTTGTTTAAAAAATCTTTGTATGTTAACTTAAATTTAGAGAATTTGCGGTCGATTTTTAATTATTTATTTGAGATAGATGAATGTAAAATTTGTTTATTCGGTTTAATCACGAATAAAAATCTGAACTAATATATTAGCATAAATACAATTATAATGACAATATGTTCGATACAGTTCATCATTATGTATATCTAATACATAAAATCGTAATTATATAATCATTATATGCATATGCAGCATTGGTAATAAACGATAAAACAATAATAAACATGTAACGGATAGTTAATTTAAATTTATTATTTTAATTAAAAGAAATATAATTAAAATAAACCAACTTTTTCTCATTTAAGTAAAATATTTTTTCTACTGAATCGGGTATGAAAATCGAGATATCAGTCGTTACGCCAAGCAGTTAGTGAAAAAAAAATCTTCCCATAGAGTGGATGGTATGAATTTTAAAAAGTTTTCTTCTTTTCTTTACTTTTTTTTTTACAAGTACCTTATTGCTTTAAATATTTAAACAGCAATGTGACACTGAACGTCAATCCCATCATCTCCTCTATCTGATCGTTACTCTAAGTATCAATTCAGAGTTTGTTTATTTTGTAATTTGGTATCGGAATAGAATTTTTATTTATTTTTATTAACATAATTAAATGGCATTGTTTACGTTTTTAATTGACCTCGCGATTTTTCTAGTTTTAAGTAAAAGTGTAAATACGAATTGAAGAGATTCTCAAGTACAATGCCCTACACTTAGTTATCTTAAAAAATACTGTTCATACAAAATAAATTCATAGTTGACTTTTGAAATCTGAGTAATGTTTATGTAAAATTAAACTTTTAAGTAAGTACAGGTAAACACGGTACTAATCATATGTGGACAGTTATGTCTGCAAATCTAAATCTAAAAATTTTGAAATACCCTTTGCGAAATAAAAAAAAAAATATTTATATTATTATTAATATTATTAATATTATTATATTATTATTATTACTATTATTATTATTATTGATATTATACTATCACCTGCTGCAAATATGATTCCCCTGTCTTTGAAGATATAGACTCGAATTATGTAATCTTATTTTACCTCCAGTCGAAGTCCGTAGGTTATATATTGTATTAGTAGGCTCGTTATAGCAATTTTCAAACTATCTGCTGAATGGGATGTAATTTCAAAAAGTGTAACAAGAGAATATTACAAGGGAAATTCTTTCTTACGGTATCGCGTATTGCGTCGTTTCATTCTGCACCGTGCGGTTCCGGAATGGCCGACTTAGTAATATTAAGACTATACGATCAATGCAATTTACAAAACTTTATTTATGCTTGCTCAAAAGATTGCAATGCTGGTAGTGAAACTGTCTATTCACGATTATAGCACCGTTATTAAATGGAATAGCATGTTATTATATATGAAATAATACAAAATGTTGAAAAAAGTAAAAAATCAGTCTTCATATTGTAAACTTTTTTACTATTAAACATTTACATTACATGTATCTGTACAATTCCATCATTTTGAAACATCTGTTATAAACATGTAATTGACACTTCAACGTTATTGTTTGAGTACATAAACTGCGAGTTACGAATCATATTATTTTATCAGTACCTTAATGTTTGCGTTCAATATTCCGTTAAATTAATATTAAATATTTACAAGATTTCGAGTATTATAAATATATCAAAAAAATACTACAGTACACGCTAAAATACTTTAAGAAACTAGTCGAAAACTATAGTTTTTAGATGGTATTCTATAGTTTTTTTCACAAGAAGTATTACACAGATAAAATTATATCACGAACATCGCGCAAGTCTGAAAGCCTGAGTACTGCAGATATTTTACCATACAATACTTGAATACTCTATTTTCGAATTATATGCTCAAGTAATATAAGTACCGCAAGAATTGAATAAAATTGTAGGTACAGATAATGGATTTTTCCAATACTTCATTCATATGACTTGTAATTACGTAAATCTCGTGGATCCAAATACCACTGTTATCCCACAAGTCTCAAAACCAAAGTATTGCCAGGTATTTCGATACTTTCGATACATCATTTACAAACCAATTTTTTTTAATTTATAGTATCTCTATCAGGAGACTTGGAATAAATTTTAAAATAACACGGTATATTCCATAAATCTGAATATTTACATACGTATTGTAAGGTATCGTTATACAATACTTTCATATATTAATTTACGAAACTAATAAAATAAATAAATAAATTTGCAAATGGAATTGAAACTATATACATATATAGATGTGTGTGGATATATATACATGCATATGTGAGTCTAAATTAAAGCATTAACGCATAATTACTGCAGAATGCTGCGATGATATTCAAACAGCAATTTTTGCCATTCACCCACCCTTCGGTATACACGCTTATTACAGAATAGTAATAATCGATATTTATAATTAGACCCCGATAAATCGTTAATATTGGCATTATTCGCGTGCGTGGAATTTGCCGTGTAATACCAAAGTACCGAAAGTTGCGAAATAAAAAATATCTGGCAATTTCTGATATTTAAAGTGGAAATTCCTTCTCCAGGCACGAGATGTACATATTGCAAATGCCGCGAGAGGTACCAGCAATAATAAATCATATTTTAGTTTCATATAACTCGAGAGTGCTTTCCAATTTATTTTCAATTATATTCCTGACCATATATCTGGATAGTTTAAAGGAAATAAATATTTACCATATTTAATTATAAGATATATATATACATATAGTTTTACCAGAAATTGCATGTTGTCAACCTAAAAACGAATTTAAAACCCCTTAAAAATAATAAGCACACATTTCTAGGTCTTCGAGCAGTGTTGTTGAAGTGCTAATTATAATTTTTTATTTTGCTCCAAAAACTTTGCCATGAATTTATTTACTAATGTTTCAATATTTCTCGAAAGTATCTAATTTCACGAACGGTGTGAAGCAAAAAGACATCGAAAAGTAGTTTTGCGTTGAATATAGGTGTTTCACTTGAGGACTGTCGGGAACTTTCGTAACAGCCTCTTGGATGGTCGAGGAGTATCGAGTGCAATGCCTCTATCGATGATACCATTTTTCCCCTCACTTTCAAAGCAGTCAAGATGGCGACAAAATGAATATTGATTTTTCATTGTTTTTTGTTTAATGTTTAATGTAGTTTATTATATTTAAACGATTTTGTTTCTTCAGGTAGTAATTTATTCGAGACTCCTTTTGGCTTAAAATAATTAAATCACCAGCAAAACCGGCCAAGAACACATCATGTCATAAATTACCAATACGCGGAAGTCTTTTCTATGAGCTACCGTGACCACCTTGGCTGAAGTCATTGTTTATACTACTTGATTTTTATTAAATTCTGTAATATTTCATTAATAATAATACGAGAATTTTGTTAAATTCAAGATAATTGTTTGTTTTCTTTTTCTTTAATATTAAAAAACAATATTAAATAATGAAATATACCGGTTTTTAAACACTTTTTAAACGGTTGTTAAAATACTGCCATTATTTGCGGTACTCTATGCGAGTTTTTCTGCAGTTTTCCATACACTATTGGAGTACACGTCAAGCAATGGCGGCTGTAGATGCAAGAATGGTTTATAATATCGTGATTTCAATTAGCTTTCAACTTAATCTATTTGACGTAAAAGACAATTCCTCTTGGCGGATGAAAGTTGACAAATGACGAGCATTCCTCTTGGAAGAGAAATCGTTGAAGCTCCCTCTCGTGGAGGGCGAAGGACAGACATTTCCTCTCGAAAGAAGAAACAGACTTTTCTTCTTGGAGGAAGAAACAGACATTTCCACTTGGTAGAATAAAGACTAAATGACGTTAAAGGTTAAAGGGATGTGACGT
>JAPYZR010008613.1:0-10173 GCA_030522945.1 Trichopria nigra | reverse complement strand
AAATTTGTTCACTACAATCAACTACAATCCTAATTCTTTCGAAAAAACATAAAACTTTTTGGCTACGCCAAAGTAGGGTGCCAGGTTCACAAAGCTATAGCAAATTACTATTTGCAGTTAGCGAGGCAGTTGGTCTCTGCAGTCTGTTCAAGTGAATTGCCATGAGGAGGGCCACATTCCATATTCGAACATTTGGTATGCGATTGACTATCATTAGCAAGTGTTCTTTCTTACATAGTCTTCAATACGTACAAGTAATAAAACTATAATTCGCCATAATTAAATTAGCAATTGTAAAATTGTTATATGAGACGTTTTTTACTTAAAACCCCTATATATAAACAATATTATAAAAAATATTTTAAAAAAACATTGCATTTAATGACGAAATCGAACATACAATTGGGTGATTACAATTTTCGTTACCCATATTTCTCCTTTCATCGATTTTTATCATTTTTATCTAGTTTTGATTTTTTCAAGGTTTATGTCTATCAATTGTCTACACTTGTCAACTTTCCTAGCTTTCTAACTACTTTCTTACTGTGGTAAATTTATACTTGACGTTTGCAAATGTTTATTAGTCTTTTGTAATCATTTGTCTCGACCAGCTAACAGCCCATAATTTTTAGGCTTTCAATATTTTTCCCTCAAACTTCCTTCCCTTAAACAATAGTCGAATCTATAATGAAGGAATGAATTAATCTCCTTCTCCTTTCTTTATTTTTAATTTCCTATGTTTTTTTCACTTGTCTCGTCTGCACTACTTACTTTTTCAACATTAGCCAATTTATCTTTAACAAAGTTGCAGAACTTTTAGAACCCAGTCAATTTTTTCGATGTCCATCGATATTCAGAGTTTATTTTTATCACGACTTTCAATCAGTCTTTCTTATCGATGCTTACACTTACTGCAGTCCATTTTGTCAATTTTGTCAATTTCTTTATATACAGACGACGTACCGTGTTTTGATCAATTTTTTCGATAACGAGTAAATCAATGAATTTATCAACATTGCATTTTTTATCGCGATGCGTGACACATTACAATTTGTAAGATTTCCGTACCATTATCGTAATCATGTATATCAGTTCTGACGCTTGCATATCAATCACCACAACATCAACAATAATGATAATCTAATATGCACATTTTTTTTTAAGAGGTGTGATAACCTACGACTGACGAACCGTGTAATAATCTCCATAATTATATATGTGTAATTGTCATTGTATGAATAATATGAATCATCGGCTGACGCCGGAGTATAACCGCATGTGTTTAAAAAATCAACTCTGCATATATATATATATAATAACTATTTCTAAAATTCAATACGCGCAGCGTACTTGCAGCGTACATATTCGGTTCAAGTTTTCCCTTGATGTTTTTAAAATGAATTTTCCTTCTGTAAACGGAGACACCGTATATTTTACAAATGGAATTGCATTTCAAGCTTACAAAAACTCGCGCACGGTGCATCTGTCTGCTGCATATTCATAACGCGCGATGACACGGTTGATAAGCAAAGCTGTAAAAAGGTGCATTTACAAGTGAAATTACGTTTGTTCGATCGCCGGTACGTTTTCTCTCTAACAGTCGCGCTAATCACTGCAGCGACTTGGTCGTCTTTACACCAAGGTTAACGCGACGCAGGAAACGCGAAAGGCCTCCCGACATTCTCGCTTTTTATAACGCCAGTTCCAGAATGTGGATCCCGGAGAACAATGGCTGGTATAATTGTCGGTGGAAATTATACTCTGATACACTTACGAGATCGCGAAGGAAAACGTTAGGTTCGAGATGCGATGTTTGATAATCCGTCTTCTCCTAAAGGAGAAATCAAAGAATGTAATTTCACTGTGCATTGTGCGACTTGTGAACGGTTTTTTGTTTGGCCGCTATATACATGCGATCAGTCATTATTGTTCGCGCGCGAGATTGCTTTCGTATAAAATTAACCGTATACATACAATTATTTTTAGAATACGGAATGTTTGAGAGATTTTTAGATACATTTTTCAGCTCGTTAATATACATTATACCATTGCCGGTGCATCGAAGACAGCATCTATATTCTTAATGAAATTTATTTTGAATGAATTAATCGCGTTCGCATCATGAACACTATAAATATATTTTATCGCATGGACCACAATTATAACTGGAATCCAAGCCAAAACAACGAGACATTGGAAACGGACTCGAACGCATTTCATTGTTGGGTAACGTCGACGGTACTTTTCGCATATCTCGTACCGTGATAACCTTGGAATAATACCGCACAGCGTGCGTAATTCAGATTGGTAAAGATATACAACAGCCCGTGTGGGGGGCGGGGGGGGGGGGGGGGGGGGGGGGGGGAGGGGGGGGGGGGGGGGGGGGGGGGGGGGGGGGGGGGGGGGGGGGCTCGTCGGTATAAGCAGCGTTCGTGTGTAATGGCCACATTAGAGCGCGCATGGGTTATAATGCATGGGCACAATGGTTCGCACTTTCTTGAGATTTCTAAACAGATTTTCGAACGGTGCTCCTCCTCAACGACCGGAAGTCGTGATGCTCTTACGCGGTGATCGTCTTATTGTTTCCTATACGCGAGTTATCGAAGAGGCTCGTGTGCTCGTGAAATCGCGCGCGGCGGGCCTTCGGTGAAAATAGGAAACGGAAAAGGGGATGTAGAATATTGTCGAAGATATGTTATCCTATCGACGAACCGTCGCCTTCACGTGGAATAACGATAATGCCTTAAAAAACGACGAGGTTCGACACGCGACGACGCGTTTCATTTTTTAATCTGATGCTTTTTTCAACGTCTCCTTCGAGAAAAAGATCGTGTTGTATGTACGTGCGAATTTAGAACTCGTTAGGTAAGGAAGTGCGTATATATTTATATACAATATGAATTTGTGCGCACTACGCGTGCGCACAAGAATACCCTTTAATAAATTCTTTGGAGAGAGAGAGAGAGATACGTCACTTTTACTTGGCGATGGTGATTGCTTGATTCTTCAAGCTTCATTCAATGTCAATTTTCAGTGATTTTTGTTCACTTGGAATAGTAAAAACTTCACTTATATAAATGATATCTATATATGGTTGGTTCAAAAGATGCAGATTTTTATACCGAGATATAGAATTAAGTACAAAATTTTCAATCCTATATCAACATTAATTTCACTTTTAATCGAAATGTGCGTTATCAGTTCCAACGTAAAAAAATCATCGGTTCGCATTAAATTCTTTTTTATCAATTACAAAAGAAAAAAAAAAAAAATAATAATATAAGATTTTTTCATATAAACCTATAAAATTTTATCGTCAGTTTACGCCATTTTCGAATAAATAGCAATGATTATACTTCTCTTATATATATTTTAGATTTTTTTACTATTACCAAAAGAATTTTTCTCACTAATCGAATGTTTGCTCTATACGACTTGTAAGTTCAACAATGCAAATAATTAGTGACAATGTTTAGTGATACATATATTTAAGATTGTATTCATTCCTCGAATAAATGATTTGATTATGCAGTAAACAATTTAACGGTATATATATCAAACAAATGCCGCTACGATCACGAAAGTGCATCGGTATATTATTGTACGACAATAATTTAGTGAATCGATATGAATGAATGTTTAATTGCAACTCACCAATGGTTTAATAAGCAGGTATAAGTAAATCATAGACATCATTGACTAATTGAAAATGAAACGATTAATTAATCTGCCGTGGTATCGCGTTATCATGCGAACCTTGTGAATGAGCGGATTCGTAATCTGTACGGCGTTGCTATACTTAAAGCGTGTTTCCTGTAAACTCCGTATACGCTCAATTGACTCGAATTCTTTTTTACTATTTGACGTTAATGAGTATCTGTTACTTCAATGCCCGTATGAGTATTCGATAGCTATTATCTACCTACTATATAAGTTATATTAAGTCGACATTCATTATGTAATTATTAGACATTCGTATATACTATGATATATGTTATTATTATTATTTTTTCTTTTTTTTCAATAAAAATTGGCAAATTGAAAATTTTCTAAATTTCTAGTTTTCTAAATTTCTTGGAGGAAAATTTAGAGTGAATTTTCACACGAGGGAATATAGAGAGTTCTAATATAATAAAGAAAATTGCACTTAATTATTTCATGCTACTTATTTTGTTTTTACTAAATTCATGGTGTATTTTAATATAGTAATGAACGTACATATCGAAAATGAAAATATACAACGATGATCTATATATATGTATTAAAAAATCCGAAAAACAGTAAGTAAAAATCAAATGAAAGTAGGATGATGATTTTAAAGAATTAAAAAATGGGCGATTTAATAAAATTTTATAAAAGACGCTACTACGTATATATATGTGCAAAAGGTAAGCATTATTAAAGTTCATTGACATTGCGTATAACGTATAAGTCCGTGATGAAATGTCCACTTATATACTTACCCTCGCAAATACCACAATATCGAATTAAATTATTTCCGTATTTTAATTGCAACAATGCACTTTTTCCATTTAAGTTAAAAATGAATTTATTGTTATTTCTATTACGTGGTTGGTCAAAGAAATATGCTTCGGAGGTATGTTCGTGTGTGAGAACTCTTTGAAAAAGTGCAAATTGTCGCACTTTTTTACGGATTAAATTATACACGTTCATATTTATTAATGTATACTCTCCAAATTTCTTGGAGTTAAATTTCACTCCACTCCAAGAATGATAACTGAACTACTCTTGTAAAGGAGTGAAAAAATGAGTGAAATTTCACTCTTTAATAGTAAATTTACTCTTTCGAAGATTGTCTCAATTTTTAACTCTTTAAGAGTGACATTTCACTCCATGAAATTTAGAGAGTTTTTCTCCTCTTTTTAAAATACGAGAATTGTTGGATTGAGTAAATCATTGTATAAAGTGAAAAATTTAACATCAACGAAAAGGTGGATTGCAATATTTTTAACAATGTGCGTTGATATTCTTCTAAAAATATTTCCGTCCATTTATTGCCGCTTATTTCCACAATTTTTCACTTTCAATTTATCAACTCTTTCCGACCTTATCGGTCTTAAATCTGATTTTAAGGTAATTCAATTTTTACAAACGTTACAATAATTTCGGCCAACGAAAAAAATAGTAATAATTTCGTTACAAAATCCTTTTTGCAGTAATTATTGACAAAACTATATCATCATCATTATCGTTGGTAACTCGTCATGAACTTTGATTAACAAGTTTTCGTAAATGTTTCGTTATTCAGAAAATGAATCCTTTTATTATCCTTTTTAATCCTTTTTAATAAAAGTTTTCATTTTTTAATAACTTTTTTACAGCGTTTTCAATATTTTATAATAAACAATATTAATTTTTCGGACATGTCCGAAAAAGAAATACATTTCTTATTTTTTTTTTCTATTGCAGTCTTTTTAACAGTTTCTTTAAAACTATGTGTCTCCCCAAGTTACATTTTTACCAAAAATTTTTACATTTCGATAACCGATTTTAGTTTCGTCTTTCTCGCGACTGCACGATGTGGGACTTACAAACTAGGCTCTGTTACTATGTATACAATAACCGCGCAGTTGATTCTCGCGAATATTAATAATACTTATTACTTTTAATTAATAACAAGTATAACAAGGCTTAATTGGACATTATATATACTTATACCGCCACGAGAATAGCGATCTAATTAGAAAGTAAAATGTTTTTCAAATTCTTAACTGTGACATATCTGTCACGGAATGTAAAAGATTACGTTTTTGCGGTAACACACTAATTTTTTTTTTGTTCGTTTCTGATTTTTACGGAGTGAAAATTCGTTCTATAAGGGGCGACGGCTGCGATTTTCACTTTCTTTCAAGTGAAACTGCCACTCTGTAAAATTTACGGCCAACTGACATAATCAGTCGAGAAACGGTCTTGAAACAGATTTAAGCGCATCTCCAGCCACGAGCAGTAATCGGATTATAAAAAATATAGGTCACGCAAAGTAAAAGTATATAATAACATTACACCTGCACATACGCATAAATATATATATATATATATATATACATACTGATTCGTAATTATTAATTTATATTAATATAATGCTCGTGCTATACGATTTGAATGTAACTTTGATGTACTTAACTACTTTCAGTCTCTCGTAAACTATTTAAATAATATTTAGTTATAAAGAAGTCATTAAGAGCATCGAGGAAGATCTATATATGAACTGTAATTCATTGCCCGAACGGCTTTCACCGTATAGTACGCATCAACGGCTGCGAGTTTTATTTGCCGAGATACGCGATGGAACTATGATCGTAGTAAAAATGACAATATATGCGCAAATCACTAGCGTTTATGTCGCTTACATTCGACCGTAACATGTCCATCAATCAAGGCGATAATTTTTATAATTTTCTAGAAATTTTCCCATAAATCTGTCTCAAATGGGTGTGTAATTTTGTGTAATTACCCGACATCTTGATTATATTCAGTATTATTTTTTTCGACATTTTCAATTAATTGTTTCAGGACGCTATATACTTGATTGAAAAAGCAATAGCTGTATACTAAAGTATGCCAACATTATTTACGGGATCGTGAAATAAAATTTAATGGAACTTCGTCGGATTCTACTGCCGGTCCGACGATGAAATTCGTTTCGGTCCAAACGAAAATCGAACGTAAGAATAGAGATCGGAATGTCATTCGGAGAGTGCAGGAAACGTCGATTTATATACGTACTTATGTACAGGAAGAGCCGACCAACCTTTCACTCCCGCCTGAAAAACAAACCCGCCAAAAGAGGCTGAATTTTATGTATAGGTGTTTGAACTTCAACGAAATGTTGAAGATGGGAAGAGGTTGCGTATATATACGCATTCGTTACTTTTAAACTCTTTTATAGGCACACTTTCACCGAAATGAAATCACAGTACTTTGCGACGGCGACTTGGCTTAAAAATGTACCTACCTATACTCCTCCTCCTCCCACGAGAAAGAAGAAGAAAGTAGGATTTTTAATTGCCGCGTTAATTACTTCACTCGGTCGATCGAAAGAAAGCACCTGTTGTTTTTCTCTCGCCGGCGATTTTTATGCGTTCGTTGCGCATAATTTTCAACGAGATTACAATGTAAACACAAATTTGTGTCAAGCGAGCGAGCGCGTATCGGAAATTGTTTGGTACATTTCTATAAAAAAAAAAAAAAAAATCATTTTTATTGTATATAGGTTTGGAGCCTGCTCTTTTCAAATCCGAGGATACTTTTTTTGGTACGATCAATAATTGATTTTTTAATGTGGCCGTCGAAACGCTAAAAATATACCAAACCTTTTTTTAATTTTTATTCTAATTAATATCTGAAGTAGTTTTGAGGTTCGTATTACGAAAGCCTTATTGTTCATCGCTCATTTTCAACCTATATTAACGAGTGAGGGCGCATTTTAACGATTTTTTCAAGCCCAACAATTCCCCTTTAAGAGCATATTATCTGAGATGAATATTTCGCTAGTTATGGCCTCATAAAGGGAAAAAATTGCCTTTTTTCAGTTTTTCGTGTCTAACTCATTCCGGTAAATAGCTAGCGAAATATCATATAAACAAAGTTGTAGACCTTGAAAAGACGAAGAATTTGCACCCTCACACGTTTCGTTTCGAGAAAAATTGAGTCCATGGGGAGACGTTAAATCTCAGAAAATTAGTGAAAAACGCGCTCCATCAATGTCAAATCCGTTTTTCTCCAGTTCTGAGACACCCTGTATATTTTTCAGGGCAATGATTACGAATAAAAGTTCATAATTAAACCATTAAAAATGGCGACTCAAATATGGCGGACAAGGGCTACGAAATTTGATGGTCATGCAAGAAAATATGCGATTAACTAAGTATTTATGTTTTTTTTTTTTTTTTTTTTTTGGTAGCTGATTGTGCATTTTAAGTCAAAAATCAACAATTCAAAATGGCGGCTGACGCGAAATATATATTTTTCGCTCGCTCCTTAGGTATTTCAATCGCTCATTGGTTTAGGGATATACCGAGGGGGGTAAATCACAAGGTCAAATTATGTACACCTCGATTTAACCCTCGGGATCATACTCATAATCCCAAATCTCAAAATCGTATTCAATCAACCATTTTCAGACATCTTCAACTCTCTAAATTCTTATGTAATTCAAATGACTAAAATTAAAAAGAAAAAAAAGAATGTCGGTAACGAAAATCTCGTAAGAAGGGATCAAGTTATTACGGAATTCGCCAAAACAAAAGCGAGATGAAATTGAAACGAGCAATGCGTTGCGACACACAATTGCATTCTTACTGATTACAGGATGCGGCCGGTGCGCAGACGTCGATCTCGCGGTAGCAATCGTCTCTCGATGATATGTTAGAGAAACGGCACATAAACGTCCGAGAGTATATATATACGGGTGCGGGTCGTTGGAAGACGTAACTCGAGACGACCTTGCCTGTGACTCAAGATTGCCGAGGTACGAGGCATTTCCTACTCCGATAAAAATGTTCGTATATATATATGTCTATATGTGCATATACATGTATAGCAGCAGACGAGAAAGCCGGTCACGCCGCGATGGTCATGGAGTACGGGTACTCTCTAATGACTAACGAGCCTCTTACGCTCGTTCGCTCATTTTCGTTCTTCTGCGCGATTCATTACAAGCCTTCGTACACCCCCCCCCCCAGCCGCCACTTTATGGACACCCGTGTACTTCGTGCCCTTCCTTCTTCTTTCTCTTACGTCGTTTTTTTTTTTTGTTTCTCGCTGCGTCTTTGCAACAACGCTATTATATCTCTGCGTTATCGGTGAAGAGCTACTTTTCGCGCAAACCTGATTCCAAAACCAGAATTCGTGATGTTTACATCGATAACGTGCATAATGATGAAGGAATTGCACACTGTTTGGGAAAATCGTATAATTTTTAAATTCCGGTCTATTTTGTTTGTTTGTTTGTTTGTTTGTTTGTTTGTTCGTAGAAAACATTTCATTATTAAAAAAATGTAAATAGTCGCACAGAGAGAAAAGAGAGCCGTTCCGACGAAGTATCTGGTTAATTACTATAAGCCAATGACAATTTATTCTTCGGCATTTGAAATGTCATGAATTGCGATTAAAAAGTATTACATGCCCCTCGAACGACCTGCAAGTAGATAAGGCGAGTGGTAAAAAATATGCGATTTTGGAATGTTGCGGCATTTTTTATAGTAAATATATTTTCATTTTTTTTAGAAATGGGTTTCTTTAATGCTTAAAGTGAACATTTATGGATTCTTGGTGATGTGTGATGTCACGTAAAATAAACAGAGTTATGCGTATTTCAAATAAAACACATACTACGTATATTTGGCCTTATAAAAGTTAATTTGTAAAATGTGATACGTGATAAATAAATGCGTACATATAGGCCCCCGTCCAAATCTATGAAATCTCCACTCCACCCTTATCAATTAAGATCTGACATATATACAGCAAATGAAAATGGCGGCGAGGAGCTTGATTTTAATCGTACGAAGGGTGGTTTATTTTGAATAAAATGCTTATAAATATTAATCTATTTAATAATAAATAATATAAAGAATATTTTTAAGTATTAACTAAATTTATGTTTAAATATGTCAGGCTTTGAGCAGTGGTTATATTATTTGACAGATAGCGATGCCACTCAAAATGGTAGATCCCAATAAAACATTCGTTATCACCTCCCCTACCAGTTCGGGACGGTGCGCATTAATATGTTTTGAATCTCTATACTCAAGTCCGCCAATCACAATCCAAGATTTCATCTTTATTAAACATGTACCACGTGGAGTTTTCACGGTCGGATTTACATTTTTTTGGGGTGCTTGATTAAAAGTGAGCCCCCTTGCCTCTCACTGTGTGTTTGCGTGTGTATATGTGTGTTTGTGTGTGCGGGTGTGCGAGCATGCCATTTTCTCATGCTTTTTTAATTTTCTGTTTCTTTCGTCCTATCAGTTGTGTTCCTTCAGATTTCTTTTTACGCAATTCCGGAGGAAAAGTGAAGGAATTTATTGCGTGGTACATTTTGGGTGACGATAATTCCGGCGGTGCCCAAAGATGTTCGTATTTTGTATGTTATAAATTTAAAAAGCACTTAAAACTGTATGTAATGTCAAAACATTGCATTTCAATATT
>JAPYZR010008609.1:0-16608 GCA_030522945.1 Trichopria nigra | reverse complement strand
TTAATCATTTAAAAAAAAAATATACTTTACATAAATTTTTTTTTTTTACAATTAGACATGAATCTTTTATATTTAAAACATTTTTTGAATATTTTTTTTTTTTTTTTTTTTTTCTTAATATTTATTATGATCTAAACGACGACTAAGTATACATATTTTATCATTTTTAACCACTCGGGAGAATGATTGTGCTGAATTACATACACAAAGATTTAAGCAACTTATTAACGATAATACATGGGTGGATTGTTCGCACAATTTGAAGCAAAAAGCTCCATAGGAATAATTTCATCCGATTGCTAGTGTAATTATGGTGAATTATTATTAGTTGTTGGCCCTTGCAAACTTTGCAAATACGCGTTCGTGAGGTGCCAACGTTTAAATCGACGACATACCTAATGGTCGAGGATGACCCCTCGTCGTACTGCATTTAAATAGAGTTCAAGGGACAACTAAAAATAATTCGTTATAATTAAACCAACAGCAATCGGAATGAAATGTTGGCAGTCGATTTTTTTTTTGTTTGAAATTGTGATACGAATCACTTCTTAGATTATTGTTCATCAAAAAGAGGTATTCTTCTTTCTTTGTTCCGCCTTTCTTCTTAAATTCATTATTCTATATTTTTGGATTTTGGTACAATTTTCAATTTTAATTTAATTATCACCTCTCACCGTTTCTAAGAAAAATACAAAATACTCGAAATTAACAAATAAAAAACAAAAAATATGAATATGCGTGCTTGGTTTTTAATACATTTCTCCTCGCTATATTAGCTTCTTTTGTCCTCATCATCTTAACATTCCGTATCTATAAAAACACGAACCTAACCGAAACTAAAACAAAGAAACTTCAAAACCTCCTCAATTTTTAGGTTAGAAATGGACGTCATTCGGCCGAAAGGCTGCACACAGGTAACGCCACCTGGTGTCCAATATTCCAACCAAACTAATAATCACTGTAATTACGCGATAATAATGTCAATCGGCCACGGAAACATCTGCATTATCAAGAGGACACACGACAATTTCATAAAATTTTATAAAAATGAGCTCACAATATTTATTCTTTGCCTTACACGAAATTTATTTATTTTTTCATTTATTTTAATACAATCAATTTTATCCAGAGACTCGTCGCGTTCATTTTTGAAAAGCATTCGTAAAATGATGAGGCGAATAATGAAGGAAAAACAAAAAATCCAATACTCTACATTCGCTACGCGTTTTCTTTACCATCAGTCGGTAACTTTATTAGAACAGTCTTTCGTCGTGAGACGATTTCTCATTCTTCTTTCGTCAAATTTACTATAATCTTATCATCGAATTAACGCAATCGTATATACGAACTTCTCGTATATGTAGCTCGGATGGTTTAAGTGCGCATCGAGGCAGCTGCTCGTTACGTCGTCGATAGGATCGAATAGGAAAAGCGGCTATGTTCGGTTCGCGGCCAGCAACGCCCGCCGCCGTAGGATGAAGCTACAAAAGCCACGTCTATATTTAAAGCCAGTCGACACCGCTAATCTCATTCGCGCTGGTCCGCTGCTCTAGCGACGTGAACTTCAATTTGCGAAATCGCATACGACCCCCGCGGCAGCATATCGCGTATGTGTACAAAGGAAACGTCGCTTTCGAGTCAATGTATCACGGTCTCGAGGCCCGTGGTTGGCGTTCGCTCAAAACTTTTCCATTCATTTACGCGAATCTGCCGCTTCTCCTGATGGTCTCCCTCTTTCCCTTTCATTTTTCAATCTTAATTTTCAAAGTGTCCGAACTGCACTTACCATCAGTCGTTATTTTGGAAAAGAAGGACTTTTAGCCCATTTCGCTTCATTTCGTGTATTTTCTGTTTTTGCGTGTGTGATGTGCCATTATTTATTGTCGAACTAAAATATAAAGCATTTTACGGGGAAAACACTTTAAAATGTTTGTAAACCTCGCATTCTACACCCATCAGTCGGTATTTCGGACTTTTTTTCAAACATCAAGACATATCGGTGCATTTAAGTACACTTTACGTGTAAACAATGAAGAAAAATATGAAGGTCTAGAATACGTTAAGATATTAATGAAAAAAAAATTTTTTTCATATTTTTTTGTAACTAGGGCCGAAAATGACATTTTGCGCCCGAATTACGCAATGATTATTTGTTGTCCCGGTAGGTGCACAAGCAATATATACTTGATTTAATGATTCAAACATCGCACCATTTTCATTGTTCGTCCACGTAGGCGCAAACTCGCATTTTGCGCCTGCTATGTTAAAAAACATACTTTTTCACTTACGAAACTTGAAAAAATCACTTAAATTCCTTTCAATTCGTACAAAGGTCACCGTTATATAAGTAAAAAAAAAAAGTACACTTTTTAGGTTATGTTACGTGAGATTGGATTAGGGAATAATGACCTTATTATCGACGTTATAAGCTTCAATTAAAAACAAATTAGAAAAGTGCGGAACGAGAAGAAGACAATGAAAGCAAAAAGGACAAAATAAATAACTGTTATTCGACTAATTAAAAAGAAAAAGGAAATTACATTAAAAATGAAAAATGACATTCATCATTATTCGGTGACTTCTTTGAGAAAGAAGCAAACTTTCTGAGGACATAACGTATAGGTTAGGTTTCCAATACTATAGGAGGCTTTAAAAACGGTCGCAAGTGTCTGCTTTATTTCTCGCAGGTATATCCGACACCGCCTATCCGATGATGATTAGTGATGAGAGCCGAACGCGCGATCTATATCGATATACATATATGTATAGAAAACGATAAGAGTGCGACGTACGGGGACGGTGGCTCCGGGCTGCGTCATTGTACTCTGGGCGATGACTCAAGGCACCGCGACATCGCCGATCGACGCACGCACGGCCTCGTTAATTGGCACTTTTTATTTACGTTTTAAAAGAATGCTTGTACGCGGACTCATATACTTTGCGACGTGTCTCCAAAAAAAAAAAAAAAAAAGTTTTTGAAAATATGAGTCAGAAAACCGATTTTTGAAATGGTGCTTGAGAATATTCGAATTTTTATAAGTTCTTTATCATTTTTTGATACAAGAACGAGATGGTTAAAGATAATAGGAATCTATAGATTACTTAGCAATCCAATTATAATTACTTAATAGTTTTTATATTAAAGATGATTTACATTTATTTTAAAACATTTATTATTGCAATCGATTAGGTGTCCAGCAAATCGAAAATTACTTTAATTTTTCTCAATCCATTTCAATACCATTTCCATTTGAATTGTAACCATAATTCCTCGGTTTAAATTCAATTCGCTTCAATACCCAACTGTCGTTACAAAATGAATTCAGTTGAATTGAAAACTTTTCAATTTCAATTCTATCCAATCTACAATATAACTAATAATAATTACGGTAGTAGATTAGATCCACTTCAAGCCTTCTGTCTGATATTTTATCCTTTTTTGAATGGATCAATGAATCCGAAATTCGAACATGAAAATGTCGAGACGTTCGTTTTTTATTGAAAATAATTGTCATTGTAATCTACCATAGTTATTTTGCTCGCCTGTAATCAAAAATTATTTGCAGCAAAATCTATTAGTTAATGAACAAAAAATGCGTCGCAATGTATATTTGCAATGATTCTCTTCTTCCTTTGTTTTTTTCAGTCTGTTTTTGGTGATGGAATGTGAACCAAAATTTTTAATCATTGACAAAATTGTATATCTATTTCAACATTTCGGACTCCTATGCGTCATCTTGAAGAATGATGCAATCTTTCCTAATCATGATTTATGTTTAGAATACGTGACATATATAGTGTACTATATATATGTTATATATATAGTATATCATATAGTATATGACAGGGTCCAAAAATCCATATGGTCCGTCTAAATATCTTCAAGTGAAATGTTCAACACTTTTTTTCCTTTCTTTTTTTTTTTTTATTTGAGCATTTTAAACCCCAAGGGATTATAATGCTAATTATAATTCAACACTTTTAAAAGAGCAGCTCAATTTTCACTATGCAAGAAATTAAGTTAAGTATTTAGAATGGGACCAAATTGTCAAACATCATTAGCGCAACTATTGTTTCCCATGCACTACATCATAGCTGTCTCTAAGAAGATTCGAATTAAAACAACAAAAATCATGAATTACGTCGTCATTCATCATTGGATTACAATTTTAACTTATAATTGCCAGAGTGGATTTAACGATTTCCTCACTTATATGTGTAGCCGGGTGTAAAAAATCGCTCGATCGAAGAATCCCGTGGTTTGGATTGTCAACTTACCTGAAACAAAGATAGAACAAGAAAACCATAAGTATAACTCTAAACACGAACATACGTAAACATTTTCAATCCAAATCTTAATGCTATAACGAAACGTTAAATATTCATGTTCGCATTTCATTCGTAAATTGCGTCTATGGTGATATTTTCTTTTCTTCTTGTTTTCTTTTTTTTTTTTTGGTTTCTTTTCTTTTTTGTTAAAATTAAATAGTCTTTGCATTATTCTCAAAGTGTATGAAGTTTTATTTTATTATTATTTTTGGTAAGGCTTGGTAAGACATTACAATTTTCAATTTTTTCCCTGATTTTTCGTAAACGATGGTGACTTGTTATATATACACACACACACGGTGAGGTAAAAGTATGGAAAACCCTGATTAACTTCCGCAACAATTTTTTGTTCAAAAACCCTGAAAAACGTCAAAAACGTTGAAAAAATACGCCCTCTATAGGTAGTGTTTTGAATTTGTCTTGAAATGATCTTTCAAATGAGCCCCTTTTCGACCCCTCTTGATTGGTATTTAAGAGTTTATTCCTCCTTCGTACCCCACATGCATCGCCTTGAGGGTGAAACCGCCTTGCAAAGACAGATTTTTCAAAAAATCGTTTTACTTAGGTTTTTAAAACAAAACTTTTTTTTTCGATATTTATTCAGGGGTGTCCATACTTTTGACTCCCCCTGTATGTATGTATGCGTATAATGCAATTCAATTATATATATATATATATATATATATATATACATATATATGTATATGACGTATAATTTCCGCGGACAATATATATATATACTAAATATTATAAAAACATACAAATATATGTATATACATATATATTTCCACACTGCGTCATTATTAACAATAAATAAACTATATATAACGATATTATACATCTTGAAATTAAAATCGAAAAATCGCGACCTGATTATTTTTATAAACCTATATCGATTTACACGATATAAGTGAGCATCTGCGTCATTATTTTTATAATACAACTTATAATAATAGCCAACGTTATCATATAAGAATAATGGGAATAATACATTGAAATTCGATGTAATATTGATCGGCCGAGTTGCATAATGACATGTACATACATATAAAAAGGGCACTTTATACATTTGTCAATTCCTAAACGCGCGGCGAGTTTAAACCCATACGTCCCCCGACTGTCGGCGTATATCGGAACGTCAGCTTTAATGTTTAATCGTAACAATTGTCATTCCCGTTGCGAAAGACGACATTTCAAAAGAAATGTTGTTTCTGGTATTCTTTTCTTTAAATGTACCAAATATTGTCTTTGCAATTATTGAACTAAAAAAGTCGAGTCGAATTAAAAAAGTATCGACAAAATGGTTGAAAAACTAATGCAAATGGCGGATTTTTGCGCATTATTCATTCCCGTAGTGCTCGTTAAAGAAGTGCACCATTTGTTTCTATTTCACGGACGATGCGATCACGTGACTTGCAGAATCCAAACCAGCTCGTATATATAGCTCGTTACTCGGCAAACTTTGCATAATCACGATTTTGCGATTTCAACGTTTTCCGAGGAAGATCGCCTCGCGCGTTGAACCTATAGAGATAGATATAGGTAGAGTGATTGATCGATCGATCGGCGGATGGATTGCGCATGTAATGCTTTTATTCTGGATATTCAAATTTTGTCAATGTTCGTAAAGATTTCCAGTGTTTTTTTTTTTTTTTTTTTTTTTTTTTGTTGTCTAGCGTTGAGTATTACACAATGTTCTTTTGTTTTGTCTGAATTCTTCATTTCTGTCAGTTTCTTTTTTTTTGTAATTTCTGGTATCATCGACAATTTTTGTCTGTTACTATTCGTCAAATTTAATAGTCTTTTTTAACCTTAATTTTATTCTTGTTGTAAATTTTTGTCGATTTTTCTTAAATTAATTTAATTTTTTTTTTTTTTTTAAGTGAATCTGTCGATCCTCTAAAAAAAGATAAATAAATATTATATTTAATTGATATAAATATTTATGAAGAACTATACATATTCAACATATTTCATAAATAAATATTTTTATCATAATAAATAATGATTTTAGGTGATATATAAATAATCTGCAAAATAATACGTTTAATTTTTAGTACAATAATTTTCCGATTTAAAAAAATATTGTTCTGAAATAGAAAATGTATTTCATTTGAAATATATAATTAGATATTTAGAATATGATAGTAATAATTTGATTTTTTTTTAAATTAAAGATAAAGAACGTATTATTCATCTGGGAATACGATGTATAAAATAATTTATCAAAACGTTAAAAACTCTCAATATTTATAATTAATTGCATATCTTTGTAATTTGTAATTTGTAAAATAGCAGAATTGACTGGTATTAAATAAAAAAAAGATAATCTTCACTATATATCATCGTTTAAGAATTTATGAATACAACGTCAGGATGGCCGAGCGGTCTAAGGCGCTGCGTTCAGGTCGCAGTCCACTTCTGTGGGCGTGGGTTCGAATCCCACTTCTGACAAGTTTCTTTTTTTTTTCTATTCAATAAATATTGATTTTTTATTTTTTTTTTAATTATAAATATATATTAATTATCTGGCCTATAGAAAAATTTTGTAGAAATCTTAAATGGTTGTATTATTTTTCGAATCTGCATGTTATGTATGTTATTCGTGGTCGTGATTTTAATACTTCTCCAATCCATTCTGTTTATTGAGTATTTTATTTATTTAATTATTTATTTATTTATTATTTATTAGTAAACTAGCGCCCTATTTTACAATATGAAAATCATAACATAATGACAGTGAATGAATGAAATAATATCGGTAGACCTTCGGAAAGACTACGTCACCCGAAAAAAATGTTATTGAAATGTTTTCCGACGTATTTTGGTTCGCGGAACATGAATCTGAAGTAAAAATTTGTATCTCGGCCTCATCTTGGCTAATATATTCAAAAAACATCGAAAAAATGTCATTTTTTTTTTTTTTAGTTTTTTGCATTTATCTTGAAAACCCGACGTCGCACGAAAAAAAGTTTCAAACAAAAAATGTAGAACAGAAAATTCTCTACAAAAAAGGGTATATACATTTTTGTCGTAATCGCAAAAGGAATCTCGTAAAATAGTAAGGTTTACCAAAATATCTATGAGATTGATTCCCAATTAAAAGAGGAAAATCCGAAATAAATTATTTTCTCTTACCGGCAACAAAAATCATTTATTTCGAATAATTTCTCGTTTAATATTCAATGTCACCGATAGCTTTTTAGGGATTGTATATATGTTCTACGTAGAATCACCCTTCCAAGGCCCAAATTTTGAAAAAACGTTTCAATCCTTTGTTATTTATACTTATCCTGTTTTTAGGTTAGGTCGGTAACTGTTCCACTTTAAAACTGCCTTAAGAGGGCTCTAAAGTAGAATAGTTACCGACTGAGCTTTGCAACAATAAAAGTATAAATAACAAATTATTGAAACTTTTTTTTAAATTTTGGGCTCTGGAAGGGTGATTCTACAACATAACATATACAATCACCAAAAAAACAAAAATTTTCACTGAATTTTTCATTATTATTAGTGGAATTTTGTTGAGGAACCTTATATGTCATATCAAATCACCCTTCCAAAGCCCAAATTTTGAAAGAACATTTCAATCATGTATAATTTATGTTTTTCGTATTTCGAGGTTAGGTCGGTAACTATTCTACTTTAGAACCACCTTAAGGGGGTTCTGAAGTAGAACAGTTACCGACCGAGCTTTCCAATAATAAAAGTATAAATAAAAAGCGATTGAAACACTTTTTCAAAATTTGGGCTTTGAAAGGGTGTTTCTACGTAACATATACAATCTTCAAAAAAATAGTGATAAAAATGTTCCACGAATAAGGACAAGGAATACGAAGCACCATAAATTCGCATCAAATACGAACCTCGACAAGGAAATCTTCACCAATGTGAAAATCATCCATTCGCTTTCTTATCCTTCGATCGTTCATTGCATTTCGCTCATTTTGACCAGAACAGGGTTAAAATATCCTCATCACCGCGGCGAAATTCTTTCACGACTACAAACAACAAAAATGTATAACCACATAGAAAAGCAATCGTCATATTAACGCAACGGCACAATTCGCGCGCGTTGCCTGACAATTTTCCGGCATTGCCACAACGGATTTCAATTGCGCGCCTTAATAGGTGCACACCCCTCTAGTATATATACATACATACACATGTATCGAGAGCCATTGTTGTCGCGCGCGGGGCTTTTCTGAAATTCGAATGCGTAATGTACCGTAATGTTCGCCGCGCGTGCGGCCTTGGGAGCGTCAAGTGCAGATCGCGCAGATTTTTCGTCCTTGGCAAAGTCGAACGCGCGGATCGGCCTGTCCCGCGCGTCCTTCTCTCCACGAGCCGTCCCTCTCACTCTCTTTCTCTCGTCGCTCCGGGGTTTCGGTATACATACGTATGTGTATATATACACGGACGCCGACGCCGGCCTCACGACCTCAATCTCTCGCTCTCGACTCGAGATCGAGTAAGAGATATATGTACATACACGCACGCACACACATATGCATACCCGACTGTACATTCGACGCCGCTATAGAGACAACGACCGACTCCCTCGTCGTCGTTCGAGCCGTTCGAGCCTCTTTCCTTATATACACACACACACGTGCATACATACATTATATATGTATACATATACGCGAGTTATACGGAGGATGGAGCGAGAGAAACCCGGGCCTTCCTCGTCGGGTCGGGCGATAGCCGCGGCAGCGAACGCTTCCCGATTCATTTCCGCGCCAAGCCACTCAGCCCATACCGTCGTCGAGCCGCTATATACGGAGCTATATTAAGTATATACACTTTCCACGCGCTATCGCGCCTCACTTTTCTAACCAGGTTTCCTCGCGATTATATACGCGCCAGCGTATATAAAAGCTCGCGGGACTCGAGCGACGAAAAATGCCAACTCTTCGACTGAATTATCTGCGCGCAAAACAAAGTTCACTGATTAAGTCGTTGAGACGGCGGGCGAAACATGTTTGCGCGTTTATTTACCGTTATATTGCGGCATGATTTTCGCAGACGCGAGAATGCCTTCCTCTTCCGAGTTCCGACGTTATATACGTGAACAATGTTTAAATTTTAACATATACAGGGTGTCCATTAAGTCGCGGATCGGGCCGATAACTGAGGAAAAAAAGAAAAAGGAAAAATCGAAAAACGATTTTTCAAAAAATGTATCTTTTTTGAGGGAAATTACATCCCTCAACCCCCGACGGGGGCACCACGACGGGGGTATGAACATCTTAAATGGCATTGTAGGGGTGGGCGATGTAACGTCCCTCAAAAGATCCAATTGTTTGAAAAACAGTTTGACTCGTTTTTCGAATTTTCCCTTTTTTTTCAACTTTTGGCACGGTCCACGTCTTAATGGACACCCTGTATATATGATGCTGATGCTAGCGAATGATTCGAAAAAGCAGTGCGGTTCTCAAGCATTTCAGAAATACGCATGCGCGTCGATCTGCAATAATTTTAACCCTTTAAGGGGGTTCTAAAGTAGAACAGTTATCGACTTCAACAATAAAAATTTAAATAAAAAGTAATTGAAACGTTTTTTCAAAATTTGGGCTTTGGAAGGGTGATTCTACATAACATATACAATCCTTTAAAAAATATCGCTGAAATTGGTTCAAAATTAAACGAGAATTATCCGAAATAATTTTTTTTTGTTGCTGGTAACAGAAAATAATTTATTTCGGATTTTCCTCTTTTAATTGGGAATCAATGTCATAGATATTTTGTTGGGGATTATATATGATGTGTAGAATCACCCTTCCAAAGCCCGAATTTTGAAAAAATGTTTCAATCCTTTTTATTTATACTTTTCCTGTTTTGAGGTTAGGTCGGTAACTGTTCTACTTTATAACCACCTTAAGGGGTATCTAAAGTAGAACAGTTACTGACCTAACCTTAAAATAAGAAAAGTTTGAATAAAAAAAACATCAACCCTTACCAGAGCGCGGTGTCAATCTGGATAGACGCCATTTTTCAATATAATTCTTTTATTTTTCAAGCAATTAAAATTTGATTTTGTTGCAAATTTTGCTTATTTATTTCGGCAAGACGTTTAGAAATGTAAATAATTAAATATTTTTCATCAATATTATGTTTATTCTTTGATATTGATTAACAACGTATAAAAAATACAGATTTTCGTAAGAAGAAAGGAAATTGTTTTTTTTTAATTTGAAATTTTGTTCAAAACAAAATGTGTTACTCGGAGATTTTTGGAGTCGCTGATCACGAATCTGACCTAGGATCTTCAAAATTCAAAATGGCGCTTCCAACATGGCGGACCAAAATGTAAAAAGTCGCTTGATCGAACTGTAACTGGATACTCGGGGGGTGTTATCGACGTCGCAGGTTACGAATGTGATCTTAGATTTTCAAAATTCCAAATATCGGATGCAAATTTACATTCCTATGATTCATCTTGAATCCGACATTTTGAAATTTATAAACGTAAGATCAGATCCGTTCTGATCAGATCAGTTTCACGATCGATCGCGTGACTTCACGTTTTCGTCGACCACCTTGGATCCGCCATTTTGAATTTTTAAAAATATATGCTCCAAGGGGTTAACACATTTATTCAAAATTCGGGCTTTGGATTCTACACATCATATGTACAATCCCCCAACAAAATATCGGTGAAACTGATTCCAAATCAAAGCACGAATATCCGAAATAAATTGTTTTCTCTTATCAGCAACAAAAATCATTTATTTCGGATAATTCTCGTCTAATATTGTTTAATTTTTTTGAGGTCTGTATACGTTATGTGCTAATCACCCATCGAAAGTCCAAATTTTTGAAAATCGTTTTAATCATTTTTAATTTACTCTTTTATTTTTTTTTGAGGTTAGGTCGATAACTATCAAAAATCAAAGAAACCAATCTCTTTTTTGGGATTTTCCTTCATGAGGCTCAACTACGACTAATAACAATAATTCACGTGTCAATGTTTGAAAGTATAATTGAGAAATGAACGACGAAACACTCAAATGCTTTATGTACTTGCGCACGAAGTTGAAATTTGCTAAGGCCCTGAAAGAAAATTTGATCAGGGCCGTAGAAAATTTCTCGGGTTCTTTGCTGTACATATACATTACGGGAACAAGCATTAAAGAGACCAAGGAAACTATATACATTTATATGAATGTACTTGAAACAGCAGGCGCTTACTTGTGTATGATTTTCCAACTTTCGAGAATATATTAATATATATATATATATATATATATATATATATATATATATATATTCATAGGACTTCAACACGGGAAACACAGCTGCCGAACATATAGCATTAACATCACAATAGCAGCAACAGCGTATCGAGAAAAATGAGCTCAGTCGGATGCCGAGAAAAAAAAAACAATAACGAGGTACAGGGAAACACTGTATATGATATATACATATAGGCAATATAGAATATGAGAGATTACCAATATCTGCCTGAAATACACGCACATACGTATGCTATTAACAAAATGTATTATTGAATTTTTTTTTTTTTTTTCAAAATTTGGGCTTCGGAAGGGTAATTATACAAAACAGATACATTCCTCGAAAAAATACAGATGAAATTGGTTCTAAATTAAATAAGGATTATCCGAAATAAATTATTTCTACTGCAGTTATAAGGGACAATAATAATGATTTATTTCGGATATTCGTTATTCAATAATATTCGACCAATTACATTGGCATTTCGTTTTTTTTTCCTTTTTTATGTTATGTAAAAATTACCCATCCAAAGCACGATTTGGAATCAGTACTTTTGAAAGATTTTATTGGAAAACAGTCCGACATAACCTAAAAAGTAGAAAAAAGTACAAATTAAAATTGAAACGTTTTTTTTTGTTCTAAAACTTGGGATCGGATGGTACTGGAATTGTTTATCGTACATATTGATCTCTAAAAAAATACAGGTAATATCGAAAATTGAACGAGTAATTTTCCAAATGAAAAAAAAATTCATTTTTCTTTATTACCAACATTTCTCATTTTTCTTTATTACCAACATTTCTCATTTAATTTCCACCCAATGTTACTGATATGTTTTTGGGTATCATAGGCACCTATATGGTAGTAAACAGAACTGACAGTCAGTATAACCGCTAAGTGACTATCGGATTGGTATTTCCTCACCGACAAACTTAATATCGTACTGGAAGAAGACGATACACTATACTTTTAGAATTGACTTTACCTTTTGCACACTGCACTTGACGTTATAAATTTTTAACTGATAAAGTGACGATCTCGTGAACACGAGTGACGGATTCAATTGCATCGAATAAGCGGATGAATCAAGTGTTATATTCGCATTACCAAGTAAAACGTAAACAACATTGAATGGCTTGCGTTTATCCTTCTCAATCTTGGATTTGTTCATTTAAAATGTCCTATTCAGTGTAGGAATTGAAAAAAAAAATTGTAGAAATTCACTGTATTTTCTGAGAAATTGGCTGGGGAGGGGGGTACATCACCAGAAAATGCGAACAATTGAAAAGAAAAATATACATAATATTTTCCGTATATTATAAATATGTTGAAATTAAATAGCAAATATAAAAGGATGACATTAAAACAATTGTATTTCTTACAAATAGCCACCCTCCTACCGCGTATAGTGTCGATGATAATAGGGGCTAAATATGCTATAATCATTGAAATCGTATTATTGAACGTATTTATATAGAATTAAAATTTTTTATTTCATAATAACTTCGCAATTCACTGAAAGTTTTTGTGAAAATATTGACAACGTTACGAAATTTTGTAGACCTTTATTTTAGGATACCCATTTTTTTAATAATCCATAAAATATAGTTAGATGTGATCAAAAAGACGCCCGTAAAAATTTATTAATGATTTTCATCTATTGGGCCATCCTTAAAGTATTAAGAGAGGGTGAAAGTCACGGAAAATAATATAATCCCATATATGACATTTCAAACAATTCGGAATGTCGATGTGAATCGATAAAAATTTTATTTTATCGTTCATTACTTACTTTTAATTCTCAGTTAATTTTTTTAAATTTGATTAGCCCATACCATACTACAGTAGGTCGGTAAAAGCAAGACATTTACCGTTTGAAAATGAGTGTACAGTTTGAAATGTAAGATTTTTTGTTATAAGTCATATTTCTTTTTGCAAGTCATTATATGGCAACATTTGACAATTGATTAACGCCTACCGATTCAAGCTATTTTTCGTATTACATAGGTTAAAATAGGCATTTTTTAAAAGTAGAACCACATTTTTCCCTTAAAGAGGAAGGCTCTCATCTGGAGGCTCCAACGTTATTTTCTCTAATTTTTTTTTTTTTTGTTTAGAGGGAAATAAATTAGACACTAAAACTTTTTGTTACTTGTTCAGTACATTATTAAGTACAAATTTTTTTTTTTTTTAAATAATATTGTGACAAAGGGTACCTTATACCATTGGCCGATTTAGCATATGCAAACATTATCAAAACTCAATATTTTTTTTTCTCCAATTTATTTACAAGATGTCAACGTTTCTAATTACACAACTAAATCATGCGAGTAACTCACCCAGTAGAGAGCACTCATTAAAATAAAATATATTAAATGAATACACGTTCTAATAGTGAAACAGTAATGTAGTGAATTAAAAAAAAATTTTTTTTTTCTTTTAATAAAAAGTTCACATTTTTGCTTATGATAAATTTCGGAATCTCTTCACTCTTGATCTTATTTGAAAAATCAATAATACGAAAATATTTATAAACTATATGATGTCATTGGCGAGATCATCCATGAAAATCAAAATTTACCAAAATGGTGGACGTTTGAATTTTTACATAAAGTTTTTCACGTCTTGTTCGCTCTTTAAAGTACTTTGAAAATTATTTTTTTATATAACATTTTCGAGAAATTTTGGCCAACAGTTTGAAAACCACGATTTTTTTCAGGAAACGCTATTAAAAATGGTACCCCGCAGTAAACGAAAAAGAATTGAGGTTCTAAAACTTGAATTGAGAACAATGTGTAAGAATACAGAAGAATTCACGTTCGAAAACAAGTGAAATACTTTTGAATTTTTCGCCATTGTTCTCAATTCAATTTTTAGGACACCTAATTCTTTTTAATTCTTTTTCGTTTACTGGGTATGAACGATTTTTCATTATTATCATTAAAATAATAATACATCAACTATTCCAACACGTAATAGGTCCTTCTCTGGTAGTGTTTTTGGTAACTCTACTTACCATAGTATAGTATGGATATATATGCAGTCGCGTTATTCAAAAATATTGTCAAAAATATCCGTGGTATAAGTTGACATCCGGGGCTCTCTTAAGTATATAGTGGACATTAGCCCACGAGGGATTGAGATTAGCAGCGATGTAGCGGATTGTGTTATTTTACAGCAAGTAGAATTTGGATTGGCAATACGTAAGGTATAGTGCTGCACTATTGTATAGGCCTTGCTAATATTAAAAGATGCTTTACACAACTAGTGCGAAAGAAGGGTTTTTTCATGAAATGACGAGGCTTGTAAATGGTTTGAGAATGGCCATTAAGATAAGAGGAAATAGGGCTCACGCGTGAAATGCACATTTTAAAATCAATCACATTATCGCACATCCAGCCCCATCCCGTTCATTCACACCTCCATTTCACCCTACTCGTACCCCCCTGCCGTCGACTTCTGACAAAGTATCACCAGTCCGCGTTGAAAAGTCTGCGCGGTATATCAAACGTTGCTGCTAACTTTCTAACGTAAAATCGTATAGTTTTCGAGAAAACTTTAGCGAGAGAGCGCCATCTCTTTAAAAGCAATCCTCGAAAGACGATACGGCCGTTCCAGCATATATTACTCCGCGCGTGTTAAATTCAAACGGCGTCTTTCTCGACTCGCGATAAGCGGCCATCAGATGACTCGCGCTCGTATATATATGTATACTGATAATAATATCGAATTTATCAACATCTATAATATGGGCCGCGGAGTGGGAGCGATATGGCGCTATACTACTTTTTGCGAGGAATGAGAGGTCATTGCGCGTTCCGAAAACGCTCTAGCTGCCGCTCGTCTCTATTGGGCTATTTCGCTCGCTATTATATATATGTATACCGAACGCACGCTCGAGTGCGAGCATCGGGCAATAAAGCTCGCGCACACCCCCGTATAGCGAACGCACCGCCCGCATAAATAATGCTTTAATCTCCGGGTGGGGTCCGCCAGACCTCGAGCAACAACGCGTCAGAAGCGAATGTTCACTATCTCTCTCTCTCTCTCTCTCTCTCTCTCTCTCTCTCTCTCTCTCTCTCTCTCTCTCTCTCTCTCTCTCTCTCTCTCTCTCTCTCTCTCTCTCTCTCTCTAGAGTCGATACGTGAAATGCGCCATGTGCTGCTGTGTATTTCTTTATTCGTTATTCGAAAAAGCCGCCCGATGC
Organism: Trichopria nigra; assembly: GCA_030522945.1. Classification (NCBI taxonomy): domain Eukaryota; kingdom Metazoa; phylum Arthropoda; class Insecta; order Hymenoptera; family Diapriidae; genus Trichopria; species Trichopria nigra. The sequence goes on along the minus strand of JAPYZR010008609.1, from coordinate 833 downwards.
ATGTATTCAATTAAAATCTATAATATATAAAGTATATATATATAAAAATATATAAAGTATATATATAAAGGAATTTCAAGATATTGGTGTATAGTTCCACCGCACCATACTCGACATTTTCTAAACGACTAATAAATAATTTCTTTCATGTTGGCACACTTACATGCATACCCTACATCCGTTTTCTTTTAATCGGCGAAAATATAGGTTATCCCTTCAAACATTGAAAGTAAAAGTTACGTGACATTTGCATAAACGTTACTTGTTACGTAACTGTTACGTAATTGTTACATGATTGTTACACAACTGTCAAAATTGTGCTTGCTGATACTCAACACTTTGTATATAAAGTGTACAAATTTATACAAATGTCGATAATATATCTTACAAGACCAGTTTTTCGAGAGGCGTTTTTCGGGGTGGCCGTTTCCCTAAAATCGAAGTGTACGCGGAAGTGTACACTGGTCCAACTTACAGTTATGGTACATACTTCTTAGATACACTTGAACGACATTTGAGATGTACTTTGGGTCCCAGTACATTTCTCGTACATTCAAATTTTCACCAGGGTTTAGACACAAAATAATGTGTCTCGATAGATTTTTAATTTTTTTTTTTTTTTATAATATGTTTCTTTTTTTTTTGAACGTTTTCTGATAAATATCTTGCGTATCCAATGACGTGGAAGCTAGCAGCCGAAAGTAGCAGCCGGCTCAGGGACGAAACGCGCTTGAGGCCCCGTCCGAAAATTTTTATTATTTCATTAGGAAACAACTTTAAAAAATTACACCAACGATTGTCGTGCCATATGTTTAATGAAAATCAAAATATCA
>JAPYZR010008608.1:0-11853 GCA_030522945.1 Trichopria nigra | reverse complement strand
AATATTACAAATAACACGAAATCTAGAAACATTAAATTTAAAGTTATTATGTATATAGTGTACACTTTGTATAAAATATTCATAACAAAGACCACGGAAATAAATTATAAAAACTTTATAAATTTTACGAAAGATGGAATCAAGACAATCTTGCGAGCGAAGCGTGCCGGGGGTCCAGGGGGCAGAGCCCCTTGGTGGGGTTGGCGGCCGAAGGCCGCAGGGGCGAAGCCCCTAGTTGATACTGAATTTTAAATATTTTTTCGTGTTTCCCTCTTTTCTCAAAATAATTGCGAACAATCGGGAAATAGAAGTCGCATTCTATCGAGATAATATTTCAATACTTTTCAGATCATTATCTTGTATTATTACTATGCGAGAAATTTTGGAAGTAGATTTACCTGAAATTGAGATCCTCAAAATGCATTTTTCCCATGATGTACATCGCAGAAGTCACATTGATAACTCGAGAGCATCGTTCTGGAGAACCTGCTGCTTTTAAAGGCGATAGGAGTAAAGAAGTGAGCAAGAAATGCGACAGATAATTGATTCCGTACTGAGGTTCGAAATCGTCTTGGGTCCATTGATTGTGAGGCGGAAATATGACTCCAGCTATACAAATTGTACGTCGTTAAATTCAATGCAATTGTAACAAGAAATTTATATATATAATAGATAATAAAATGTATTTAAGTTTACATATATACATATATAAAAAATAAATCTCAAATACCATTATTAATTAAAATGTCAAGCCTATCATAATCCTCCTTAAATTTTGCAGCAAAATTTCGAACGGATTTTAAACTGGCATTGTCGAGTTCTAAAATTTTCGCAACTCCACTTGCAACGCCAGATTTTCGTATATGTTTTACTGCCTCTTCACCAGCGTTACAGTTTCGACATGCTGAAATATTAATAAAAAAATTGTACGAATATTTACTTTATTTGATATTTTTATATCGACATAATATTGCCTAGGTATTAACAAAACTCAAATTTCATGGAATTAAAGTATAGTTAATGGGTGTAAATCCCTCGTGAAACCCAAGCCATTATTCCTGGATCATCCCAGAATCTCAACTCCATCACGAAGATCTCGGCATAATTATCACATCCGACCTTACATCAGGACACTAATAATGCAATAAGTGCAATACATCAATCGATCAATCTCCCTTTCCCTCTCCCTCTCCTTATCAGCCATTCTTATTCCTATCCTTACTAAATAATATTCTCCTATTTCATTTTAATTATTCCTTCCCTATAGGTTACTCTTTTTCTCTGCTTTCGCTACTATAGATTATAGTTGAGACTCAGCAGTGATGCTATATGGCGTTACTCTTTCGATGAAGTATTCCTTTCGGTTAAATGTATACAAATAATAATTGTGCCTGATGATACATATATTTAATATAAAGCGTCAGGGTCTATGAAAGTTATGCAAATACAGAAGTACAAAGTCTGAAAATATAGTTTTAATCAAAGGCGAGTGACATGTACATGTAGGATTTAGAATACTTAGCGCATCTTCTTTTTTAAAGTGCGCGTAAATCTAAAAACAATTAAGTGATTCTTAAAAATTCTTCAGATATTTTCAAGTTTATAAATTTTTTAGGTTAAAATACTGCGTGTATTATCGATTAAGAAACACAGCCCCTTTGTGGACAACTCGAGAAATACTTACCAATGATGACTTCCATATCACATAATAAAAGTTTCCGAACGACCTCCAGTCCAATACCTCGGGAACCGCCGGTAACGATCGCAATTCTGCCCGTCATCTGATGTAATTCTGTAAAAAAAAAATTGTTAAAAACTTTATTCTAATTGAAAATTAAAAACTTACGTTTGGATCCCAAAGTGCGGATCCTCTTCAGAAATTGACAATTAAATAATGAAAAAAGTCGAAAGCACACGAATTTATATGAAATGTTATATTTTAACAAATAACGTTTTACCTTGTCATGGAAGGGGCTTTACATTTCCTGACATGGAAGGGACTTTACATTTCCTGACATGGAACGGTTTTTGCATTTCATATAAATTCGTGTGCTTTCGACTTTTTTTCATTATTTCGAAACGTAAGTTTTTAATTTTCATTTAGTATCTGCTATATTTTATTTTCAATTTTTCAATATATGTATATAAAATCCGTTTTACTTTTGATATTAAAAAAAAAATAATTAAATTGTGCGTTTCTTTACTGAATAAATCGAAAAACACTATGATGGTGTTGAAATCATGATGGCGGTTGAAATTATACCATATATAATTAATTATTTCAATTGTAAAAAACATTGAAAAATATTATATCATCGCGTCATAAGTATCTGTAGAGATATAATCCAACTCACCAGTTTTGTTATATTTATTGTTCAGTTTATCGGAAAGCATTAAAAAACTCCCAACCACGTACATATATATTATGAAGAGGTAATATTTTAAATATGAAAGTATTATTTCGGACAAGTTATCATTTTTCATCATTCTTCCATGCGACGGTTTTCCAGGTAATTTTCCATTAAACAAATCGTTTTGCTTCATACCGGGGATGAACATCGGAATCATTTTGACTTAGATATCATAATTTTAGTTTCCGTATTTTTTATTAATGGATTCTCGAAGTAATCTGAAACACAACATTCGGATTCTTCATTTTTAAATATTAAATTGATTTGATAATGATATTATTATTAATGTTATTATTATTATTATTATTACCGTAAGTATATAAATTTATTTCGTCGATCAAAAACTTCTGACACCTTGAAACGTCTAGGATACCTGGTTCATTTTCTCCTCATGATGAAACATCACTGTTTTGAATTTGTACGATGATCGAAGTACTAACTACTTTTCGAATTTTTGCACTATATTCTACATTATTGTATTCTTCTACAATTGTGATTTCTTTGAAATCTTCCAGAAGCGGCGCCTATACATCTTATTTACAAAGCAGTCGATACGCGACTAACGTGCTTTTATTAAAATAAGACTTGTCATACTTGTTACTTCATTGTCGTTGGTAAATTGAGACATCGATTTTTCTGGCTATACAGTCTTTTCCGGCTATTCGCACTACCATAATAGCTGTAGCGTTTTCCACGACACTTATTAATTGCAACGTGTTGCAACTCTGATATAAGGGACATATATATGTCGCAAAGCACAGTCCAACTTAAAATTACTATAATTTATATATAAAAGAATTAAAAAATATATGTATAAGGATTTTATTTCCTCTTTATTCTTTATGTTTTTTAAGCAATTAAGGGAGCAATAAGTGGAAAGTAGGATACATTGATTGTCTCTACTTGACCTTAGACGACTGAAACGTTTTATATTCAATTATATAATGAATTTTCGTAAATGTGAACAACTTTCAATATCTTAAGGTTTCAGACTATACTGCACCCAAAAATGCAATAAAAACATTTCCTAGCATTCTTTTACGAACGCACGTTATCTACAGCTGTAGCTCACAAACGAAAATCAGTATATATAGAAAATGTACTTGGCCTACAGACTTACTTTGTCTCAACTTAGAGCTGATTAATGTTTGTGGGTAAAAGGATGATTCTTATTATTATTCTTATATTTCTTAAGCCTATTTTATCAATTATTATCCTCATTGGAAATATCTGATGTTGAGGTGTAATTTAAAGTTTTTCGTTTCAATTTTCCTTTACTGTTTTCTTTTAAAATAACTTTAACTTTAATAATTAATTTCTATACCGAAATTCTCGTAAAATTTTGATTTATGTTGACGTTCAATGCTGATTTTCTTTGACGTTAATTATTACTTTCCTACTATTATTTCCTTAATTTTTTATTCGTTTCAAATTTCGAAAATGGTTCATTCTTATCCAAGCAAGCAGAATTTTGACATTTGTGTAACAATTCTGCAACAAATATTTAACAGTTACGTAATAAGTAAAATTGACGTAAATGTTACTTTCAACATTGACAGAATTTTGAAAATGTTTATTTTCAATTATTTTCAATTAATGATTATTTGTCGGATGATGAAGGATCATATGTGATGATGATTGTAGACGATGTTGAATAGTATTTATAATGCACGTGTTGATATCAAACATGATTTATCAGTTACATTTTGCAACTTATATTTGCAGATCAAACTTTAATTAGATTTTAATTTTACTTCAATTTGTATATATGTGTAACGAATTATGCGCTGAGCGGTAGCGGCCGAAGGCCGCACTCGCGAAGCCCCTATTTAATTAATAGGTTGTATTTAGTTGTTCGCTTTCCACTTTAATCACGTTAACTGTCGATTATAAAAACCCCATGTCAAAAGGGAAAATAAAAGACAATGCAGGATCTTCCGAACCGCAGATTCGTATCTTTTATTACAAAATATTAATATTAAAATCAGTTTGGCGTTGTACTTATATATAAGAATATTAGTATACACAATTGTATATATATATATTTATAATATACCCGTAATAACGGAATGAGGTTAGCTAAAGCTTAGAATTAATTTAGATTCCTATCACGCGTCTCTGTATGTGCACAACTATAAATTACGTTAAATTAATACTTCACTATTTTACGTTTGTCTTTCGCGATATATCGACTCCTATAAGTATTTACTCGGAAAGGAAATTAGTCATTCTTAGTTGCTTTAAGGAGAGATCGAAAAGTCGATTTTGAATCGACACATCTTCAGCGCACTTCTTTACCGATGCTTCTTTACAGTTGTCAATGTACAGTCCAGTTTTGTTTTCGATTTTTGGACTGACTGCAGCGAAAACAATTGGCGTCGATCCATTCGACGGGGACTAAAATATGTTCATTTGAATTAAAGACAACTGTTTTATAATAATAACAATAGCATATGTATGCATATATTTATATACAAGGTGTCTCATTTTAATCGTCCCACCGGAATTTTCCGGAATCTAAGCCAAATAGAGAAAAATGATCCAGACAAAAGTTGAAGGGGTTGGAGGGGGTTATCCAATGGTATTAAGGAGCTTAAGCTTGAACTCGATTTTCAAGGTTATTTCAAGATCAAGGTGATTTTTTTAAATTAACCTCTACTTTTGACCCCGGATTTGAAAAGAGCGGAAAATTTTACGTTCAAAAGGATATTTATACGATATTTTGAACAAGGTCATGGCAAGGTCGAATGAAGGTAAAATTTGCGAAAATTATTAAATTATAGATGTTAACTCGGCATAGAGGTTGGTTGGAAATAGCAAAGTGTTTCGGAAGAAAAATGTCACGGATGGAGAGAGCCGCCTTGTGATACCAATCACCTTGATGTTGGACTTGATTTTTAAGGTTATTGAACAATTTTCACAAATTTCACCTTCATTAGACCTTTCTATGATCTTGCTGAAAATATCGTTTTGAACGTAAAATTTTCTACCCTTTTCAAATCCGGGGTCAAAAGTAGAGGTTCCCATTAAAAAAAAAATCACCCGGACCTGGAAATAATCTTGAAAATCGAATTCAAGGTCAAGCTCCTTGGTACCACCAGGATGAACCGCTCCATCCCTTCAACTTTTGTCTGGGTTATTTTTATCTATCTGACTTAGATTCCGCAAAATTCCGGTGGGGCGATTAAAATGAGACACCCTGTGTGTGTATCATTAAATTTAAATGATATATGTATAGTTATAATATTAGTAGAAGGTGAATATAATGTACGTCAAATTGATGATATTTTCAATTTTGATATCAACAGTCGACAAACAAAATTATATTATATCTATATACCATAAACACACCAACCGTGTTAAAAGTTACCTTAAAAAGTAGACGTTTTATGGTTCCAAAGTGCGTCACGTAAGAGTTCTCAAATATATCTGTATTTACAACACCGGGATGAATCGCGTGAATTTTTATGGGCAACTGGTGCTCCTCGAAAAGTCGCGCTAGCCTCTTCGTGGATAAGAGCTGCGCGAGTTTGCTCTGCGAGTAACCGTAACTGGAGATAAAATCCTCTCTGCAAGTGAAAGGCGCTACTTTAATATTCTAAATTAACATTTCTAAATATGAATGTCATGGTCACGGTATCTTTTCATTAATGGTCAATTAAAAAAACAAAAAAAAACAAAAAAAAAGAAAACAATACATGCATGTAGCTTACTTGTAATTGACGTCATCAAAATTAATTTCTCCACCGTAATGCGCCAGGGAGGAAACGTTGACGACTCGAGCGCAACGTCCCGAAGTTCCTGCCCTTTTTAAAGCTGGCAAAAGTAGCGACGTGAGGAGAAAGTGCGAAAGATAATTGATCTGATATTGAAGCTCGAAGCCATCTTCGGTCTCTTCGTACGGTGGAAACATTACTCCCGCTGAAATGTTGAACAATTAATTAAGTCATCGTTTATATTCTTTAAATGTATTCACTAGTGCCTGGACAATTCGTTAAATTTTCCAGCATCTTTGGCTAAAGTTTTATCGTTTCTTATCTCATTATAATTGAATTTTGTGCATTGACATTTGCGAACAAAAATTCACTTTTACACCATTTCGTATCCGCCATTTTCGATTTATTTTTTCGGAAGGCTCCTATCATTTTTTACCTAATATAAATTTACGACTTTTAGAGATACCATAATATTTTTCATCGTGTGCCAAACTGCGTAATAACAATTTGATTATTGTACAGTTAAGAATTGGACAAATGTATATACATATACGAAGAAGAATTGAACTTACCATTGTTAACTAAAATATCCAGCTTGTCAAAGTCTTCCTTAAATTTCTTAGCGAAGCTTCTCACGGATCTCAAGCTGGCATTGTCGAGCTCGTAAACTTTAGCGCTGCCACTCTTCACTCCCGATTCTCTGATCTTTTTTATCGCGAGTTCCCCAACTTCGATATTTCTGCATGCTGCAATATTAGTCGAATAACATGTTATTTATTATGTCTCATAAATTTATTCATAAAAAATGGTTTGATTGATTATATTTGATAATTCACGTCATTGTTTTCCGATTTATATATATAATGTCATATATAATATGTACATATATGGATATAACAAAAATAATGGCTCTCGAAAAAAATACTTACCGACAATGACAGTCATGTCGCAGATTAAAAATTTTCGAACGACCTCAGCACCAATGCCTCGTGAGCCGCCAGTAACGATCGCAGTTCTTCCTGTCATGTGCGGTAATTCTGTAACCATTTCAAGTATATTGCCCATTATTTGCATTCAAATTACGCACGCACTCCTGTTATGCGTTCTTACTACAAATATGACATTTATAGACCATTAATATTCTAGAAGGCAATATTTTCACATTTGTACTCGTCAGTCATAAAATGTATTATGTATTGAAAGTTTTTCTTTTTTTTACACGCGTTTGCTTTTCTTGTAGAATTAATTCCCGTCATCAATATAAAAAAAAAAGTATATTCTCGCTAATGAGAGTACGAATTAACCATTTGAACTTAAGATTGTCAATTTTTCAATATATTTGTTGCATATGTTGAATTGTATCGAGCAGAAAGTCAACGAACGAGAATGGCGATTATTAAAACAAATTCTTTTTGATATATATATATATATAAACAATTTATTAACAAATGTATATTAACAAATTTCTAATAAACTGTTTTTTTTTTTAATAAAATTGTATTCGAAAATTTTTAAATAATAAATTAAAAGATAAAATCCTATTAATTACTAATACATAATGTTACTCGTTCATTGTTATCTGTACAAATTTTATTTCCTTTTGGTCGTCTTTTTACGATTTGTTTTATTTTTTTTATTTATTTTTTTTTTCTAATTCTTTTACGTTTCATACATATTTATATATATATACTATATATATATATATATATACTAGTGAAATATATATAAACAAGTAATTTTATTGCGTTCCGCACTTATTGCGTTTCACATTTGAAGGGGGACTACTTTTTTTCTGAAATAATGAGCTACGCAGTCTTAAAGTTTTAATTGGATAAACTATATATATATATATATATATATATATATATATCCTCTTCATTAATAAGAGAAAATGATTGAAAAATGGCGAATTAAGAATAAAAAAAATAAATTATTGCAATTTCAAAATGTTTGTGGATTACTTTTACAAACCTTTCGACGAGAAAAAACATAACATTGTGAAAACGAAAACATTTCACTTCACAGCCAAATCGAAAAAAAAAAAAAATAATGCGATATCCCTCGCATTTTTACATCTTTATTGCATTCCTTCATTTTTGTGGATTTCTCCCGGGCATCCAATTTACAGTTTCATAACGCCTGATGCGTGAGTTTATTATGGCGGTCAGAAAACACGTAAACGTTTCATCTGCCAAGTTTCGACTAATTTCAAAACGATTCTTTCAAAGTTACGACGGCTTTTATTTACGTAATGTGCAAGAAAAGGATGGCGAATCCTGCAAATTATTTATTCTTTTCGTCACAGTAAAGGGGCAAAATAGGATTTTGCACAGACGTGGGCGCAAAAAGAAAGAGGCGTATAATTTAACATTTTAAAAATAGTAAATATTATGTCCGGAATCGTTTTAATAGACTATTGCTTCTACTTGTATACTTCGACAAAAAGTAATGTTCGCATCGCGGGTGCAACATTTTGCACCCAGGAGTCGAAAAATGGGATTTTGCGCCCTTCGTACGAAAAATTCTACAGTATACGCATTATAATAATGTCATTGTTTTTCTCAGGTCAGCACTCATGTCACCGATATGAAGAAAAAGGTGACGAACAAATCCCATATATGTATAAAGATATTTTAAATAAAAATTGGAGAATTTTTCGAAAGCAGTTCTGTCACATTTCACGAAAGTTGAGTAAACGACCTCAAAATGTAGAAAATGTTTGTTTTTCTCGAAATTAACAAATATATATAACACATTTTAACCATTTTTATTTAATTTTGTTTATTTTTTAATTTCTAACAGTTTTCAATTTAGAAAGAATTTCAAGTTATACAAAAAAGACCAACAAACATATATAATAAAATTGAATGGGTGTAAGTTAATCGTTAGAAGAAAGAGACAGAGCGATATACAAAGGCCTCAAAACACACAAAGCACAAAACAATAGAAAATGACAATTTGACACATAAATACTAAAAAATGTAAAACGAAAATGATAACACGTATATACAGGAAAAGGAACATTATCGTGTCCATTCATATAAAGTATTGAACACGTGAAGTTGTCCGTGTTAGCTGAACGTGAAATCGTCATGTTTGCGAAACGCAGCAAATCATACATTGCAAACCCGACGATTACACGATAACTGCTTCGTTGAAGGAAATTTACTCGAGTATAACTTAAAAAAGGTTTCAAAGTTAAGTATTGAAGTGTACATTGTCAAATATATGTAGTTTCCCATGTTATATTAATTCTTCCTGTCATGATACCAAACGAGATTTTGTTCTATATACGTGATGTATTGTCATCACTTTTTCGTTCAAATTTCTGCAGCAACCAAATATACACGTGACCACTGTATATGCTCAATTCATTTTTACACCGATCAATGGACAATTTAGAAATTTTAAAACGTACATACCTGTTATATTATAAAAAGCGTCCAGATTGTCGGATATCACCCCATACGCCCCGAGGTACTGGAAGTAAATTTGGTCGGCGACGTATTTGACGAAATGGGCGATTTTCTTCCTGGTTTTCGGCATCGCGAGAAAACTCGCGATAATGGCTATTGTCGAGCTAAGGCCGACAAGCCACATCTTACCGAGCTGATTATTCTTTTCCCTACCGAAATCCTCGATCTTTCTCACACGAATGTCGACACCAGACTGACTTGGTTGGCACCGTTGGCACTGAAAAAGCGAAAGGCAAGGGAAAATGAGTGTTTAGGTGATGCAGGTAATACGTATCTTTCTTTACTATATATATATATATAAAATGCAAGGAATGCGTCGACAGACGATGCGCCGACAATAATGTCACGATCCGTATACATCGATTTAATGCTAAATCAACACAAAAATTAAATAGTCGCTACTGAATATATATATAATATATATATATATATATATATATATATATATATATATACACGTCATAATATCAAAATTACCATAGTCAATAACGACTACACATGTAAATTTTGTTATATTATAATAATAATAATGATAATGGTAACAAAAAAAGAGTAGCTTATATACTCTATACACTTCTTGGAGTGAAAGTCGAGCCACTCTTTAAGGAAAAAATAAATTTTTTACTCTTTCTAGAGTGAAATGTCACTCTAATAATGAGAAGAGTCAATATACTTTCAATTTTTGACAAGACTGGCTTAATTTTGACTCCGAGAAATTTAGAAAGCAAGTTTCTTTTTCTTTTACAACTTTAATGAATCCTTATTCGAAATACCTATTCCTACATTTTCTTTGTAACGTATCGGATCCAATCCGAACGAATTCCGTTCCGATCAATTCCGACTCATTCCGAAGCCGACAATTCCGAATTCCGACTCATTTTGAAGTACTGTATATACGCTGGTAAAAAAGTGGATAGATCGAATCGTATAGAATCGGATTAAAATTCTAACCGGATTTTAAAGAAACGGATAGAAATGTATAGAAAATGTATCCATTTTTATCCGTTTCTTTAAAATCCGGATAGAATTGGAATCCGATTCTATACGATTCCATCTACTTTTTTACCATGGTAGATTCGTGAACTTTATAGTTTGGAATGGATTCGGTCAATTCCGATCTCTATCAAATTATTTCCGCAAGGTTTCACCAAAAAATACACATAAACAATTCAATTTAACTAAAGTTTTATTCAGAGTAATATAGTTTCCGACCTACTCTAACCGACATTTTAAAGATGACGCATATACATTCTGTAGAGAGGCAGAGTCATCAGACATCAAATGTTCGCGATGACGCGACAAAAATATAATATTACACGAAATCACCCATTGAAATATGATCGCTATATTAAGTAAGCATTTCGTGCAAACGCCGAAAATATTTCGGAAAAATTGAAAACATATTTTTTAGGTTAGGAAATAATTTTATCGACCGTTTTAGAGACATCCTAACCTAAAAACTGTAAATTATGAACTGTAACAATACTTGTCACATTTATTTCAGCAATTATGTTATGCAATTCTCAACAAAAAAAGAGAAAAAAACAAAAGCAAATGCAGAATTTCACTCTATTGTTTTTGCGCATATCCGGACTTACCGAACGCTCGTGTTCTCTACATGAAGAGAATTTTATTAAGATTAGCGATGTCGCTCAAAATAATCTAGTCTTTTATAATAAAGACTGTTTTTATTAGAATCTTAAAATACCGCCATTTTTATTGCATTTTACATATAATCGTTTTATTGGGTCTTAAATTGTTAACTTGTAAATCAAATAATGTCATATTCGTCCAAATATACAACTTCGCATAAAATCCATCGCTTTATATTTATCGAACATCACCTTCGTCCCGTTTACCACTTGTTCATCAATCATTCTACGTATAAATATGCCTTTTTTATTCTTTTTTGTTTTTTTTTTTTTCTCGTATCTGGTATAGAAATTAATCGTGGCATTCCGTTTTATTGTAAAAGCCCTATATCGGAAAACCATTAAAAAATCTGTACAAGAAAATCTCTCGATTCTGTCCAGATTTTATGTAGAAAATCTAAAAATTTGATAGTGAAAATGACTATAAATTCTAGGTTAGATAAAATATGAATTCTGTCTCGTTTCTATATCGGTTTTGTCTAAAAAATACTAGATATGGTTATTTTTATAGCAAATTTTTTTTAGGTTAGAATAAAATAGCTTTTCCTAGATGAAAACTAGACAGATTCTGTTTAGATCATGGACATAGATTGTTATC
>JAPYZR010008607.1:0-15217 GCA_030522945.1 Trichopria nigra | reverse complement strand
CGTTTTGATACTTCAATCTGGAGTAAACACGAGTTGAACATGGAAGGTTTTGACGCTCGCGCGCCGCGCTTGGAGAGTTGACGTGAAATGCCCCATATCAAGTATAGTATGGTTGATCATTATTTTGAAGAAAATTAAGTTTTTTATCCATTTAGGTAAAATAAAAACAAAATTTTTTATATAATTTTAAATGCATTTAGAATTACTTCGTCATTTTCTAAGACCATTTTTTCGCTAACAATAGGACGTACTGCCTTCATCGAGCCAAGACAAAGGCTAAAACATGTTTCGCAAGCTATCCTTTATATATTGTCGAATTTTCAGATCAGATCGGAATTTTATCTCGGCTCGACATTCGCATCAGACGAGGTCGAAAACACGTCGTGCTTCCTGTATAGCTGGGGCGAATCCTAATACCCGGATAATGGGATGTAATTGCAAGGGATCAGAGCGACCGAAGCTACTCTGCCTGGGTACGGGCTATATATATGCATGCTATATAAGGGTGAGTCGCGACAGGTCCTTCGCACACTTTGAATTTTCGAGTGTGTACGAACATGCACGAACACCTCGCTTTGAATCGACTCTTACGTGGTATGATATACTAAAATCACTATTATTATACTTCGGCCCGAACGAAGCTTGAAATCTGTCCGATCGACCGTATACAGACGCTCATATATGCGCCCAACTTTACGATTAATTTGCGTGATAACATCTTTGTTTTATCTATTGTCCAATATGCGATTTGAATAAAGCATTTCTTCTACGTATTTATTTCCAATTTATGAAGGGTGTGATGTAAGTTTATAAATATTTTTGTGAAAATACTATACTACACACGTGGGGGGTATCTCGAGGACATGTTCTTATTATAATGTAATTAAATATATTGTTAGGAAATTTACTATTATTTATTCACATCAACTCTCTAAATTTCTTCAAGTGGAAATTCTTCAACTTACTTTAAAATAGAAATGTTACTCCCAAAAATGTGAAATATCATTCTTATAGGGTGAAAATGTACTCATTTGAAGAGTGGAGCAATTTTCACTCTTTAAGATTGATATTTCAATCCAAGAAATTTAAAAAGGAGTAGTAAAGTTTTTCAACAAGTACTTTTTTGTGCCAATGTGTATAAGAGTCGTGGTAATATACGCGGTTACCACATATAAAATCAAAAATTCAAAAATTCAATTTTAACGTTTTCGGCTCTTTTTCGTATCCCTCGTTAGAAACCATTTTTCATGGTTGATACTCATATTTTCACATTTATTTGACGAACAAAAATGTCTAAACTATATATTCCTTTAGCATTTAATTTATAAATTTTAATTTCTGATAAGACTATGAAAAAGAGTTTGAATTTTAGAATTTTTGAAAAATCATGGATTAACGCAAGAATGAATTTCAATCATGTCGATTTAATGAAAGGTTCATGGTTATATTTTCCTCTCATTATTTCACATTTTCTTGAGGTTATGTATGGTTATTTCTCGTATCGAAACGTATATGATCGTATTCAATGTATTTTAATGTGATCTCGTTTGCAGGTTGGTACTTTTGTACCTTTTGTTTATCTTTTCGTTACAGCATATTTAGTCAATGTATATTTAAAGACTATATATACATATGTATGTACCATGATATCAATATGTATGTCACTGCAGTATGCGTTTTCCATGCATCAATGTAAAAGCTGAAAAAATATCAACTTATGTTTTTGATCTGCATTTCATAGAGATGAAATATTCTATTTGGTCCACATATAATCTTTGATGACCAATTCTGGGTTCAAAAACGATCATTGTAAATAATATTACATAATTTTTAAACGAGTCTGCATCTTTTTCATCCCTGGTGAAATATAGGCATGCATCGAACTCTTCGGCTATAACCTTCTCCGAAGAGTACCATTTCTATCATCAGTTATCATCTAAATTTTATCAAGTCAAACCATTTTCAAGCCTATTCATCCATGAGTTTATTTCAAACCCTCGAGACAACGATACTCCGATACTCTCTGGATGATATACGCAAATATATATGTATATCGATCTGGATCAATGTCTATATGCTCGTCCACCGAAACATGTAGGTTAACTTCTAACTCGACTAGATTAGCGTAGTCCTGGGGTCTACCGTCAAAGCACTAACACAAAGCTGGATCTTTGAATCGTATACGTATATACACAGAGTGGACGAACGGGGCCAAAGTGTATATGGGGGGCACGTTGGCTGCTGCCGTGAAGGGCGGTGGTATAATCGTGTTATCAGAGGGAAATCACGAGGCACACGTTCTCAAATTCGCAATATCGCTGATGTCGCTACATTATGTCGTATCGTGCATGCGCATATGGGCGCGTACGTACGCGGAATATAAACTCACGTGTCTCGGACGTAAACGCATGCTGAAAGGCGTGCGTTACATTGTTACGTTCCCTTGTTTGGTCCAGCCTACTGATTGATTTGGACCGAAGTCTTTTTAATTGATTTAGTTGAAATTGCGAACCATTCGGACTGAAAATCTGGGCGGTGTTCAATTATCGCACGAAGGAATCTACAATTTTTATAATAAAATATATGATTTTTATCATTTACCTATACTGCAGTCATTATACGCTTTTGTGTGACAAGATTGAGACATGAGACAATTATTAGTCGTATATAGATCTCAATGCTGTAAAATGATCATTCATATGATTATTATTCACTCTGTTCACAGATACTGGAAATTTGGCATCGAAACCAGTGTGGGAAGTACGGAGTTTCCGCATACTATTAAGAAGTTTTAAAAAAAAATGTATTTCTTATGGTAAATGGATCGAATTTATAAACTTGGAGAAATAAAATCGCAAAACTTAACTTTTCACCATAGTTTTAGGCGTTCTTCAAAATATATTTTGTTTCTATAAAATTCTAAAAAAATAACTACTAATCAAAAATACATTTTTACAATATTTTGTCAATATTTGAAAAATCATTTTGATAAAGCAGTAATCATGTCAGCGTAATTAATAATGAAGCGTTTCTTCGATAAAATGACAAACTCTTGTGTTTGTTAACGTGACATAATGTATTATTGTAAACTAATCAATGAATTCGTGAGGATCATTCCAACATGATTTTTAAGTGATTTATTCAGTATAATACTTAGAAATTTGTATAACAAAGGAAAGTTTGAATATTTTCTTCATTATATATCTCCTAGTTTCCGTCATATTGGAGCCACCATTTTGAATTTTGAAAAAATGTGATGTCAGATCTGTATCATCGACGTCAAAAACCCTAAAATGACATAAAGTTTCGAGCGAATTTCTAGCGATTTTTTTTTCAATTCTTCCATTACGTTTAATCCACCATTTTGAAATTTGTAGGAAACTCTTCGTTCTGTATCATCGACTAAAAACCCTGCCTTTCCATGAATATAAATAATGGTCTAGGGCATGAACGTGTCCATGAACAAGTGATTTGTGTTCTTAAGGAAGATGACGATAATAATGATGAGGATAATGATGATGGAGCAATACTTACGCGAAGAGTCTTGTTGGAAATAAGTCATGAGTAACTTCATATCAACATTTACGTACATTATTACTTATAAACACGATTGTAACACTTATAGGCAAAAATATTCCACTATATCTTCCAGTCGTGACTCTTAGCAGAGGGACGTATGACGCAAATTATGGCGGATCCTCGAAGCAATGAATAGTTTCTATAAAAAAATTATCCGAGTTCAATCCGCAAGATTTGTAACTATTACTCCAGTCAGTTCATGAATAAAGAATAAATAATTTCAAAATCACCCTTAAGAGGGTTCTAAAGTAGAACAGTTACCGACCGAGTTTCTCAACAATAAAAGTTTAATTAAAAAGTGATTGAAACGTTATTTCATAATTTTGGCACTAGAAGGGTAATTCTACATAACACATACAATCCTCGAAAAAATATCGCTGAAATTGGTTCAAAATTAAACGGGAATTATCCGAAATAAATTATTTTCTCTTACCAGGACTAAAAATAATTTATTTCTGTTAATTCTCATTTAATTTTGAACCAATGTCAGTGATATTTTTTTGAGAATTGTAGAATCATCCTTCCAAAGCCCGAATTTTGAAAAATGTTTCAATCCTTTTTTATTTATACTTTTCCTGTTTTGAGGTTAGGTCGGTAACTGCTCTACATTAGAACCACCTTAAGAGGGTTTTAAAGTAGAACAGTTACCGACCGAGTTTTTCAACAATAAAAGTTTACATCAAAAGTGATTGAAACGTTTTTTTTTTAATTTGGGCTTTGGAAGGGTGATTCTACATAACATATACAATCCTCGAAAAAATATCGCTGAAATTGGTTCTAAATTAAACGACAATTATTCTAAAGAAATTATTTTAGTTGCTGATGAGAGAAAATTTATTTCGGATATTCCTTCTTTATTTTTGAGTCAATGTCATCGATATTTTTTTGGGCATTGTACATCATGTATAAAATCACCCCTTGTGATTCCTTTCTTGTTTTTAGGTTAGGTCGGTAACTGTTCTACTTCAGAACCACCTTAAGGGGGTTCTAAAGCAAAATTTTTACCGACACTCTTTGTCGAAACACATTTCCAACCGAACTCCTTCATTTATGAATCGATTTAGCTGAAATTTTCCGTGGGTTGAAACAAATAAGTATAGAATGACTTGGTGCAAGAGTCTGCAAGCTTGCGTACATACGTTCACGTTCGGTTGTTTTTATCGTTTTGTCGATAAAGAAGAAATCTCGGAAAAGCCGATCGTGAATTGCCGTTTCAAAGTGAAACCCCTCTGAAAGTGATTTTTTTTCAAAATGAAAAGTATATAAATCATAAACGGCTTATGAGACAATACGAAGCTCCTTCGTCAATTAATTAGTCGGCGGCAATGCAATTATTCAGAGCTCATTCATTAACGAACGAGGTTCTAAGTAGACATCTCTCAAAGTGGAAAACAAGGCGCAACGATGAATGCTCTAAGGCGACGGGTATATACTGGAGGCTGAGGACAGGGTCGTCCGTATTATAAGTGATGAAAGAATGAGAAAATATAATGAGAGGTAAAGTGAGAGCTGGCTCTCGTCTATATGTATATACATATATATATATATATCGATAGAGATCGCAGGGTCGTTTATGACGTTTATTAGATTTTGTTAAGACGCCTATTATTATTTACGCTCCGTAAATAGCGCGGTAGCATCGGAACTGCAGAATACTAGGAGCGCAGGCACGACAAATTACGAGGGCGCGGAGTACCAAGCGGGGGTTCGCGAGATTCGCGTCCCTTCACGACAGGGCGGAATGCGGCGAAAATAATGAAATAAAGGACAATGAAGTGGCAGGTAGTATGTACACAATAGCCAATAGGGCGCGACGAGACCGCCGAAAATGCAGTGGGCGTGTTCCATTATTTTCATTATTTTCAGTGCGGAGGGTCCGAGCGTTCGGGGGGGTGCGTACGCACCAACACCCACGCATGGCTTCATACAGGCTTACGCACGATGCGTGCACTTGCCCCGAAGAAAGTGTGTAAAAGCCCTGGGACACATGCACACATCCGAGTCAGATCAGTATAGTCGGTGGCGCTCAATGCCGTGATATTCGTGTACATAATAAAGTCGAGCACATCACAGGGCCGCGAAAGGGTGACAGCAAACTGAAAGAGAGACGAGGGAACTCGATGTAAACGCATTAGCGAAATTCCGCGCCCGGTTAAAGACAGCAGCCGGTTGGATTACTGGCGCTCTGTAATTTCGTGTTATTGGCATGAAAGTGGCTTTTTCTGATATTTAAGTACTATTTATTTTCCAGCGCACATGGAGCAGAATGCCGGGCTCAAAGTTGCCGTCTCCTATAAATGCATGCGCGTTGTACGTATAATTACAAGGTTGCTGTTATGGAGAATAGTCTGATAAAAATCTGCGCTGATATAAAAGTGATACATCCAATGCTTTCAAGTAATGGAGCAATAAAACTGCACCATACACCTGTTTAAGAGGAGACCTTTATTATCATTATCGATATATACATATATGTATTTTTAATTTAATTTAAGTATACCCATTAAGAAAGACAGTAGTCAACTGACACACGGCTGTATATACAAATTCACAATATTTATAGGTATTTTTATACGAATTGTTGGCTCAGTTATTGAAGTTTTTAGTCATTTCGTGGCTTGTTATGTCAGTCAATTCCGAACAAAACAATGTTCTCTGTATTATCTTGTAACTCTGCAGTGATTGGATGGAAATATTAAAAAGGCGTTTGAATAGCTTTTAATTTAGATTTTATTGTATTGTATATACATTGTTTAACCTTTTCGCTCCGGGGATTTTGCTTTAAAATTGACCTCGCATTTTAGCTGAATTTCATGACTGAAATGAATGCCCAGTAAACGAAAAGGGATTGAAGTTTAAAAAATGGGATTGAATGGGATTAAAACCATTGGAGAAACGTCATGATTGGTCGATATAATCCAATCGCGTAATTTTTCTAACGGTTTTAATCCCATCCAATCCCATTTTTTAAACTTCAATCCCTTTTCGTTTACTGGGTGAACATCTTATGACAAGTCGCCACTCGGAGTGCTAGTCCATATATATGGACCACTCCCGGAGAGAAAGTTGAGACTACAGCAAAAAATTATAAATGAAGGTTTAAGAGGGTTTTTCAATGTTTTTTGATATGCTGATTACAATAAAAGTAGTGAAAAAATATCAGATTCATATTTGACCCTGAACTTTGAAGGTCAAATAATGAAAATGCGTATTTGAGCTTGAAAATTGATGTACCTATATTTTATGAACCGCTGAATACGATAAAAATAGTAAAAAAAGTTCTAGTCACCTCTTTGACCTAGAACTTTGAAGGTCAAAGTATAAAAATGGGAATTTGCGTTTGAAAATGTCATATAGCTACGTTTTATATGAGTCACTGAATACGATAAAAATAGTAAAAAAATTCTAGACCTTTTTTTACTATTTTTATATAGCGGTTCATAAAACATAAATACACCAATTTTCAAACGCAAATACGCATTTTCAATGTTTGACCTTCAAAGTTAATTTTAAAAGTCAAAGAGAAGTAACCAGGATTTTTTTCAATATTTTTCCTAAATTTAGTGCTTTAAATTGACCTTATAAACATCTATTACGTTCACTTTTCTTGTTGGTCCATATATGGACCAGTCCCGGAGCGAAAATCTTAATTATAATAATATAATAATCTTGTAATTGAACAACGATAACAAAATCTACTTTAAAAATTGTACAAACATTCGAATTTAACCCTTTAATGCGCAAAATGATGATTTTGTGCATGCATTTTCAAGGATACCATACCTATTCGAAAATAAATTTATTTTTCTTCAAAATCCTATACCGAGGGTTTTTGAGAGTGCTCTTTTAGAATTTGGTATTGGTTTTTCAAAAAAACTTCAATAACAATGTTAATTTTGCAATTTAAAACAAAAAATGTTTTCAAACAAAATTTTCAAAGTGATTTTTTTTCAAAGTCGATTTTTTATTTTTTTTCCGTATTTATTTAATCATAATAACACCAGAAATCGTGGTCCCGATGTTTAAACCTTCTTAAACCATGAATAGCAAATTTTTTTACTCTGATTTTTCAAATCAAAAAAGACTCAAAAAATCCAACTTTTTTAGTTGATAAGGACTGACTTTACAAAAAAATGTTGTTGAACAAAAAGTTCTTAAAATTATACAAAGACTATATGTGTGAATTTCAAAATATGGTCCCATTCCGAAATTCCAAAAGTGGTCCAAAAAATTGTGAAAAAATTCATACGTGTTCCTTGGGTAATTTTAAGCACTTTTAATTCTATAACTTATTCGGAGAGTTCATAGTTTTGGAGTAAAAAATTCATGAACATTTTTAAGGCTCCACGGTACACAACCGCCATTTTGGAAAAATCAGAGCAAACAAAAATCTGATATTCATGGTTTTCTTCTAAACATCAGGACCACGATTCCTGGTGTTATCATATGATTAAATAAATACGGAAAAAAATTCTTTGAAAAAAAAAATCTCCTTGAAAAATCACATTTTTTGCTTTAAACTGCAAAATTTAACAGTGTTATTGAAGTTTTCTTGAAAAACCAATACCAAATTCTGAAAGAGCGCGCTCAAAAACCCCCGGTATAGGATTTTGAAGAAAAAAAAAATTGGGAGTGGTTTTTAACAGTTTCGAAACATTTCGGCCCTGAATTAAATAATTATGGCATACTTTTTTTTTCTAATGCATGGAAACGAAATATTGACCTCGTAAATAACAAAACATCTTTAAAATTGTAAGATATAAGTACGTTTCGTCCTGGTATTTCTTTATGATATTTCGATTTAGAACTCTGCAATAGTTTCAAAAATGTTACATATCACTGTAAAAAAAACTTCCAAAAATCTTCCAGTACATGTACATTAATCCTTCATATACTGTATATCTATACATATATACATAAGATATAGATATATACACTATTGAGAAAATTAATGTACAGTACATTAAATTTCATGACATTTTTGATAGTGTCGTTGTTAAAGAATTATTACATAATTGTCTCAACTTCGTTTACTGAGTAGTAAGCCTCGCAAAAGAGCTAAAAAGATTTTGACCGTTATATTGGGTTATGGTCGTTATACAGACATAAAATTGTTACATGGCTCTCAGATATCGGTACTCTCACTGCTTACATTTTGTACTAATTGCATTGCTCGTTTTTTGTCCTTTAACGTTTTTTGAAGTGCCTGTAACATATAAAACATATAAAAATAAGAATGAGGAATTTAATACCTATAAACAGAAGTAAAAGTTTTTTTTTTTACTTCCATTGCTTAGCCAGAAATGCTGCATCTCTTTAGACTGGACCTTATTCGCACTTGCATAAGTAAAATCTCATCAATCCATACAACTATTGTTAAATCGATACCACAAGACATTCACCATCAGACGAGAAAACATCAGCAGGGCGTTATACTTATTGCTTATAGTGCACTTGACATAATTAATTTCCTCGTTCAAGCAACCAATTATTTTTATAAATACTATCTTAATAGATAAATGGACCACGATTAAATCATTGAGATATTACTAATCAAAAATTAAAGTTATAAATGAATCACCGACATAATTTTATAACGAATCATTTTCCATTTGTCTTTTCCGCACTGAAAAAAAAATTTGTTATTTTCACGTAAATATTTACTTGAATTAAGAAAATTTTTCCTTCTTATTAGTAAACCTTACTTAATTCAAGAAAGTCTTTTCTTAATTCAAGTAATTATTTACTTGAAAATAACAATTTTTTTTTTCAGTGCGTGCATATATTTTTGCAGTCATTTAGTGGACTTCCGAACCACCGCAGTATATTTCCGCAAGATTGATATACGCGAATCCAACCAATGCATATAGCGGACAATGAGGCATAAACCATAGCGAATGATAGAATGGTCCACGTATGGGGCCGGGAGAAGCGAGGAAGCTGTCAGGCTAAATGCCAGTAAAGAGTCTCCCGTGCACATGAATACGCGTCCGTTAGCCTAACAAGCTGTCAAGACGTCGCCGCGTGTCACTCGCCGTCTCAAGTAACCCTCTGATAAATAAATCCGAATCCCCTTTTGCCCCGCTTCTTTTATTTCATCCCCCCGATGTAAAGCGTTCGTTTAGCACATGAATTCGGTGTCGATGTGTATGAGAGTTTTTTTTTTTAACGATAGGATGAAACGGGGCTATTAGTGTTTTCGAGCAGCTCCTATATGAGTATTCTCAAATGAGAGTGATGTGATCTTACGTAACAATTATTTCCAGACCATTATTATTACATGAATTAGAAGAGCCTTCGTACATTTTTTCTTGACCGATATGTTTACTTAATTTTCTATTGTAAAGCTGGTTCTGGTAGGATAATGGTCTGGTTGACAATATTAAAAAAGAAAGATAAGATAAGAAAGTATCTTACATCGTTTTGTCATGAGTGAGTTTGAAATACGGACAATATGTATAAAGGATTGCGCATTTATATATCTTCTGATAAGACATCAAGATTCTTCAATCTGAGTCGGGACCAGAATAGAAAAACTTCATTTAAAGTAGAAACAATTGTTTATAAATTATTTGGAAACATATTTCTTGAAAATTTTCAAATTCAGATAATGCCAAAAGAATGTTCGTATCGCGGGCGCAAAATTGGATTTTTAAGGCGCAAAATACGAAAAATACTATGTCATCAATTAAAAATTAGCGACGCGAGTTTATATAAATTGTTTTAAAAAAATGTAGAATATTTAAAATTTTAAGTGGTGAATCATTTATGCAGCATTGTAAGAATATTTCATTGGGTCGATCATTCAGGGGTGTACATTTTTACTCGTAACAGGAAAGTAATGACTTGGAATTGTCCTTCTAACGATTGTCTGGTGTCAAGGCAAAAAATGTTAACTAATACCATTGTAATAATTTAACATTTTTCGCTTTGACACCTGACAATCGTTAGAAAGACAATTCTGAGTCATTACTTTCCTGATGCCAGTAAAAATGTACACCCTGAATGATCGACCCAATGAAACATTCTCACAATGCTATATATGATTCACCACTTAAATTTTTAAAACAATTGATATAAACTCGCACGGAAAAAACGACTTGGTTGAAATAACTAATTTATTATTGGTTGGAGATTTCTTAGTTGACACAACCACTTAATTCGTTATATATGATGTAAAAAAGAGCCGCATGCAAAAAAAAGCTGATCTACAAATTATTCACCTATTTTTGAACAATTACAATGTCAGAAACTACTCGAGATTCCTTAAAATGTATTAAATGGAGGAAAAACTCAAACTGATATAAAAATGTTTTAAAACATATATACATACACGTATATATCCTTGAGATGATCCGGGGTGTCTCTTGGTTTGAATCAGAAAAAGCCATGGAGAAGAGCGCTGAGGACGAGGACGACCATAGTATATCCTTCTACCACTTTCGTCCTGCAGGCCGAGGGGTTTACCGGCCACGTGCCATTTAACTTGATCACCGGGCAATCTGGCCTCGTTTCAACCTACGGTTACTTCAACGCTTCCGCTAACAAATAACATTGTCGAGTACGTGCGGGGGCGTCCTGATTCGATTTGCACAACCGTGAGAGACTCGCGGGTGTCGAAGAGATGCGAAACCTAAGAGGGAAAGAGACGGGAGAGCAAGAATGACGGGACACAAGCCTCTAATCATATGGTGACTGATCCTTCCGACACTTTCTACCCGCTCCGGCTATTCAATAATCAATGTCAATTATTTGCGGTTTAATTGCAGAATTTATTTCGCCATGCCATATTTGCATACATGGAAATTTACCGCCTGGTTTTCTTCATTTACATGGAAGCCTGAAAATATATAGTATGTATGCAGTCCACCAAAGGCTAAAAATGAGACTGTTTATTGCGGTAATAGTGCAGTTTTTAGACTTGTCGAATATAAGATATGAAATATAATCGCACTGATACATTTCAGCAGGACTTTAGGATTACCGAGTATAGTTTAGAAGAGGTGTTGAAAATATGATCAAAAATATTGCACGGAATGATTCTTAAAAACAATCCAAGTGAGAAAGGCCTTGCAGACTGAAATATACACTTACAGAGAATCTGCTAAGAGATCTGTCCTAAAAAAACTTTCATTGACCAAATGCCAATGAAACTAAACGATAGAAAATTGATTACCGCCTATACGCTCTGCAGCCTCCACATCATTATCGGATATGTAGTGTCTGATATGAATAACTCAGTAAACGAAAAAGGATTGGGAGGTCAAATTTTGGATTAAAAAGGATTGGGAAGTATTCATTGGTATGTAAAATGAATCCAAATTTTGAACATTCAATCCTTTTTCGTTTACTGGGAATGCTAACAATAAGGATGAACACATTACAATGAACACATCCTAAAGTGACAAATTTACAGACAGAAAAACATCCCTAGCCTCCACCAATTTTCTTTTGGGCTCTTTATGATATCCAAGCCACTTAGTAATTTAAGATTTCTGAACTACAATGAAGTAAATCACTATAGTATAACCTACGTAAAATGAGTCTTTTGAAAAAGCAACCTAACCTGCCAAATGCAAATAAAGGATGCCTTACCTATCTGGGATCTGCAGAATTGAAGCTTGAAGATCTGCAAAATTGACTAAACTATATTAAGAATTTGTTCTGACGAAACAAGCAGTGAAGTATATCAATCAGTTGACAATCTCACTTCAGTTCATAATCAAATCACTCCACACAAATCAATCTAAATTCTGAAACTAACGAATGTGATTGATTAATGGAACAAATGGGTACTCCTCTCACCAAAATGATATAAGTCCTATTAAATAATAATCTGGAATATTAATGGATTGTCTCAAGATCAACGAGAAATTCTGACATTCAAGCATTCTTACCTCCACAAAATGAATAACACGTGCTACATCTGCGGTATATTGCCTGCAGGCTAAAAAAAGTAATTCATCATTTATCATTTATCTGGAGGTATTTCTTAATAAAAGTTCACATAATATATATGTGTCATATTTATTTATTTCCGCATCAAGTGCTTTATTACAGTATACTCGTAATTAATATCCTGGGAAAACGATAGTCAAGTGATGCACCGGATGCGATAAAATCGACAAGCTCCCTATACTTATTCGCGCCCTTCGTACATCTCTCAATTCACCCTTCATCCTATTTAATTACGAATTACTGTATCGAAACAGTCTGCAATATATAATATATGAAATATATATTAATTATTTAATTTATTTACTTGTTTATTTGCATACCTACATTAAGTAATTATAAAAAATCTCGAATATTTAGACTAACTTAAACTTTTCATTTACATAATGCTAATTTATTCATAGTTCATATATGTATATTAATTAATATATTAAATATAAAAAAAATTTTTCTCAGTGCAATTTGTCAGGATCTATATCTACCGGCATAAATATATGGAGATTAAAAGGTTTAGGCATTTACATAATAGTATATCATTTTCATTTTCCCTTCATTTTTATTCAACATGCGGTTTCTAATGTAATGTGAATATACTCTACTATTTCAATAGAAAGGTAGGATGCTCTTTATCACGCCCTTCCTTATCTCTACGTGCATTATAAAAACGTTGATCGCGATTTCCATCACTCTCCCACTCTCTTCCTCGATCAACTTTCATACTACGAACTTCCCCCCGCTTGATGTTTCCCGCATGCTGGGTATTTTGAAAAGATTCTATCTTATAGTCTCTATACCAGATTCAAGAAAAACTAATGCATCAGTTATTTCCTAATTACTCGTGAAATCTGCCGTTGACATTAAATTTCTAATGACATCCGGAAATTGTCGCACAATTTCCATATTTCGACCATATTTCCAACTTTCGACTTAAAGTCCGATACCATAATTTGGCAATACCGTTTAGGGAATTTTCGGAAAAATTTTAATTTCGAGGCTTCCAAAAATACCACCAAACTCAAAAAATCGCTCAATATAATATAAGTTATATAATAAGTTATATAAGTTATATAATATAACCTATAAGTTCCTCAATATGTTCCTTATAGGATTAGGATCTAATGCACTAAAAATTTGACTTTTTCTATCAGGTTGTAATCTCTGCAGACCGCTTACAAGACTAAAACTGATCTCGTCCGTGGAAGCTGGGAAAACAGGTATAGTTTCGACAACGTCACGCAAGGACAAATGTGCCATTGTCGGTGGTTGTGTTTAATTAATTATCTCTCAATACGTTCATAATTTTATATTTTTGTTTCATTTATAATTTTAATTTATCTACTTTCAATATCATTTCATTTCATTTCATATTTATCTCATTTCCTTTTATCTTATTTTATTTATTAATTTCATTTTATTTATTATATATATTATAAGTCTTCGTGCGAAATGTTTAATGGTTTCTAAAGCGCTCTATAAAACATACATGACAGGCATTGAAATGAAATCGAAATCCAACATTAAAGCTTTTTGGTCTTTTATCGATTCAACGCGGCGCAGTAATACACTGCCTTCTACGATGAACTATCATAATAAGTCCTCCTCAAACCATAATGATGTAGCGAACTTATTCAACAGTTATTTCAGTTCTGTTTATTCCCTGAGCCGAATGTAAATCCGCCGCTAGAACATACAGTCTCCATACATTCGATCAATAATTTTTCTATATCTATTGACGAGATTAAAGCTGCAATCATGAATTTGAACGTGTATACTGTAGGCTCTGACGGCATTCCTTCCATTTTTATAAAAAACTGGTTGACTCCTCTGCTAAATCCTTTGTGTATCCTTTTTAAGGAATCTTTGATTAACGGCATATGTTTCCATCTAGCTGATGGAAAGAAATATTTATTACTCCTATCTTTAAGAGTGGTGACACTAATAACGTCGAAAATTATCGTCCAGTATAAGTAATCAGTTGTATTCCTAAGCTGTTTGACTCCATTGTAGCAAACAAACTATATGAAGTATTATCTAAACACGCACTGTTGAAAATCAACATGGTTTTATCAGAGAAAAATCAACGGTTACGAATCTACTATTTTTTTCGGATTTCGTCTCAAATGCCTTAACTATCAATACTCGAGTAGATTTTTCAAAAGCTTTGGATACTATTAATCATTCGATCTTATTAAGCAAGCTTAATCATCTTGATTTCTCAGGCTCCTTTTTGTGTTGGATTCTGTCCTATTTGTCAAATAGGTATCTAAAAGTAAAAATCAAGAACGGCATTTCATCTTCGTGGTGAGGTTCCTTCCGGTGTACCACAGGGATCTCACTTAGGTCCAATATTTGAACTTATAACGTCTTAATGTTATTATTCCGTGACGATGATTGTATACCATAAATCTCTCCCCACATCCCGTGCCCAACGCCTTGCGATATAACTTAAGAACAGTTGTTGTACTTTGGAGCTTGTATTGAAAAATAAAAAATACTTCTTTTGCAGTCTTGTGACTAAAAAACCATAATATGACGTTTCGGTCCCTGTGTGGACCCTCTTCAGAAAATTTTTCGAATAGGTAATATTGGTATAAGACTCTTCGGAAAAAACTTATACTGAAAAACAAAGAGGAAAACATAAGAATATATAAGAGTGACCCCTCCAAATTAGGAAATGTAAAAT
>JAPYZR010008605.1:0-15031 GCA_030522945.1 Trichopria nigra | reverse complement strand
ACATAAGATGACAGCAAAAATACTTAACAGTGATAGCAGATATAAGCAACTAGAGGAAAATATACGAAATTACTAAAAATTACTATTGTTGATATAATTCAATAATTTGCAATCATGTTTATTCTTGTTTATTGTCAATTTTTCGATTTTATTTAATTACTATATATTTTTTAAAAATGAAAAAAATGGAGGAAAACAAAAAAAGCGACTGGCAAAGATTAACGTGGATTAATTGTTGCAAAACTATTAAAAAAACTATTAATCAGGAACAATAATATAAAACGGCAATTGTAAAATAAAATTCAGAAACTCAACAGTTTCCCAAATAATTACTTAAGTAAGTCCTCAATATATAGTCTCGTCCGTAAGTTGCTGATAATTTTAATTTTTATTATTTGGCAGTTTTGAAATGTTAGTTGAAAAGTTTTTCTAACGACTAAACAACTATTATTAATTAGTACTTTTTATTAATAGCGTCACTAATACATATGTTAATAATTTCAACTAAAATAGAAAATTACTAATTGTCTATTTTGATCGACTTTTAATTTTTTTGATTTATTATTTTCACCAGTAATTTCCGTCAATTTCAGTCAATTATCATATAATTTCCTTAACCTCAATTACTTCTGTAGCTACATCTTTCACTTACTTCTCTTCATTCATGAATGTCATCGCATATTATAATTTTTAGTTATTTTCTACCTTATAAATTAAACCAAGACGAAAGTTAAAGAAAAATCATGAAATAGTAGATTAGAAAAAAGTTGAAAATTGTAGAAAAAAAAATTTGTTTTTCAACTTTGTTTGTTGATTGACGAAAATGGGCAAAAATCAAAACCGATTGACCATACAATTCGTCAAGGCAATAAAAAAAAAAAGAGGCGTTACGCACGGAGCTAATGGAATTATACATCCTTTTTATAATGCCATCGGCCGTGATTTTCATGCTAAGGACGTGCGAAAAAGTCATCGATTTCCATTAAGGCGATCTGCTCGAAAGGCACGTGCAACATGATGTGCACATTGAGACTTTCGGTGCGGAAAAGAAGTGAAATAAGTCTCGCCTTGAAGATTGGAACGCGTGCTAGTTACCGCTGTAATTTCTAAGGTGCGCCGAAGAACAATTGCGGCTCGCGCGAAAGATCCAGCCGTTTATGGTTGCGTTTGGTTTTTTCCTTTTTCTTTTTCTTTTTTTTTTTTTAATGGTGCCGCTTTTTCGCACCATTTACAGACCTTGAAGGCGATTCAAGATGCCTTTATAGAAATCGATACGCGTGATGGAGCGAAAATTAAATGAGGTTTCGCTCGATTAAGAGTAATTATACCCGCGTTCCCCGATGTTCAAGCCACTTCATTTTGTGTCTTCATATAACGTATTCTTATATAAGGGTGCGGGGATTTTCTTTGTAAAATGTATATACTTGAATGATTTGACTAATTCTCTTATTAACGAACGAGTGATAAATGCTTTTTAATTGATATTTCATGATATATATATGGTGCGAATGATGATGCACTAATTTTAAAAGTACATAGTGTATTAAGAGGTATATTATAAGAACTTATTATGATTTTCCTTTTAAATTATATTATATTATACGTACATTGTAATGAAATTAGTTATTCACGGATCGTTATATAGAAAATTAAATATCTAAAAAGGGAAATCTTTGGTTGCAATTTATCAATTTTTGTCATATGTTGACTATTTTTCCTGCACGCGGTTAAAATATGTTTTCTTTTTTGATAGAAATGATGGAAGAAGTGATGTTTGTTAAGAGCGAGAGGGGGGAAGGGGGGTCCTACAATTGAAGTTAACTTACATTTATATAATTAAAATATCGACCTCGTATTTAATTTTTTTAGTTTTAGTGCCACCATATACAAAGATGTCCAAAAACTGGTTAACACATTGTAATGTACTAACATTATTATTGCAACTGATAACAATTTATTTCAGTCGGACCTTGCGGATTATGAAAATACACTTACATGAGGAGTCAACGGCTAAATCAATGGCATGTCTAATGTTCGAAGATGGCCCCTCATCGCAATGTATTTAAATAGACTGCAAAGGCCAATAGAAAAATATATTTAAATATAGCAATAATGAGAGATGGAATTATGCAATAGGACTGTTTTGCTTTAAACATCGTGCTGGGAGCCATCCAATGCATTATTGGTGCAGAGAGCTTAAAAAAAAAATTTAATCTAAATTTCGATAAAAATAGAACCCTCATCATCATAACTGCGCATAAAAAAGAGCGTAGTTTAGTAGAACGTAAATAAAGTATAATAAATAAATATTGAATGAAATGAACGAAATGTTAAAAAATTAGGTTAGGTTAGAATTGGATAAAAATAGAAAATATCATCAATAGATCAACATAATCTATCATTTCAATGACAATCGGTGAAAATGAATGGGAAGTAATGAAAAATAATTAATAAAAATAGAGGAAAACAATGAAAAGTTGTCTGAACTTCGTCGATAAAAGTAATGAAACATTTTTGTTAAGTACAAATTGATCAAAATAATAAAATGTAATTGAAAATTGACAAAAATACATATGTAGACGAATAAAAAAACTGTAAGAGAAAAATATGCTAAATATAGATGAAGCGACCAAATATGAGAAAATAAATAAATATTGAAGAAAACAACATTTGAAGGAAATTGGTGGAACCAATAAAAACTTTATTAGTTATAATTTGGTATTAATTGAATTTCTCGACCGGTTTTGAATAATTCTAAATCCCATCACGTTTTGCTGCTTCTCGATCAGTTAACGGCAAATAATGAAATAATGTGAAATAAAAAAATTAATCAAATAACAAAGAAACTAACGAATTTTAACGAAAAAAAAAAACAAGGATTAAGCAATAATTAAAGTTTCTTTTTAGACGCTTCGGGGCGAAATGTAAAAAGAACCAAAACTAAACGCAGGATTTAGAAACATTTTTGTTTCATATTCATATTATTTCATATTTCACGTTTTATATTAATAGCAACTGGCGTAATTAGAAGAAGGAATGGAACATATGAAAATGACGGAAAATTGAATTATTGATGCAAATAGACGATTGCATTTGAAGACTGCAAAAAGCACACTATATAACGACAATTTAATGGAAATCCGTTAAACATTTCTTCACAGAAAAGTGTCAGTGACGTTTCGGAAATCGTAAATGCCCTATCTCAGAAACGTTTCAAATAAAGCCTTTTAAATCTAAAATCCTCCTTTATGACCTGACAAATAAGAAAAAACGAAATTATATCTTACAGCTTAAAAATTTGTAAAATTGAAAAAAAAAATGTTGAAAGAATAAAAAAGGGATTTTAAGAATTAAATGTTACATTTGAAACATTTTCAAGGTCGGACATTTGCGGTTTCTGCAACGATACTAAAACGTGTCTATGATGATAATTTTGAAAAATTAAGATTGCAATAACCAAATACGAATAAAAACATATAAATAAATGAGAATAAAGATATATTAATGGAAGAAATACTAAAATAAAAGTAACAAATATAATTGAACATAATAGAACATATTATATATGAAAATTGTAGGCGTTATCCAAGAAAGTGCAAACATAAATAAACGGTAACGCACCAAATTTGACTATAAGAAAATAAATCTAATCTAAACAATATAAATACTTGAAAAATGTAAAATTCGACAATAAAAATTAAGCAAATAGATTAAAAAATCAGATGAATGTATAGATTAAATTGGTGCCAAAAATTGTGGACCAAAATAAGGACAAAAACTGGAGGCGTAATTAAAAACATTAAAAAACTCGTTCGTTTTTTAAGACAGGAAGAATTACGCTGAAATGAAAAACGCGATTTATGGATCAGTCGCACAATCATAACCGGTCCCGCAAATAATGGTTCCATCGGGCCTATATGCGTTAATCCCTAAATTTAATAAATTGGAATTCACGTCTCATGCGTCAAAATCTATACATATATATATGTTTTCAAATTCACTCTCTGGTATATGATATAATCCTGATGCGATTTTTTTATTTAGGAAATACAAATATGGTTTTGAGGTTTTAGCTTTTGAAATTTGATGACCTTATTTTGTTCGGTATCTTTTCGATATTTCGATGATATATACTTTTCAATCGTAAAACACTTCGCTACCGAATCTATTGCACTTCGAAGATTACATTAAAAAGTATAACCGCCGCGTCGACTTTTTTCCCGATATTGCAAACTGTCCGATTGATGTACTTCGATGACTTCGATTGTAAATGATGGTCAATTCCGCGTATAATGATTATTGGTGTTACTTTTTTATTTATTTATTTATTTTTTTGTATTATTTCTATAATTTTAAAATTTTCTAACATTTTTCCAATTTTTAAAGATTTGGTAAACATTTTCCGGTTTCAGAAACGTCATTAGAACGTATTGCATCCAAAAGTGAATATTTTTCAAACATTCGTTTTAAAAAAAAGTTAAGATTCCAAAGCCTACAGTAATTAAAATAATTATCCGAAATGAATAATAAATCGAATTAAAAGTAATGCTTCAATTTTTGGATCATAAACGTATCTGTAACGTTTCGATGACGGTGAATGTCATACCTCAGAAACGTTACAGCGAAACATAATAAATACATAATATAATTATACTGTTATTTAAATTGTATTTTATGTTTGAAATAAATGCTTAATATTTAATAATATATATTGCTTATAAAATATATGCTTTGAAATAAATTTTAAATAAATTAATGGTTCATCATAACAAAAATATTTATGGGTACGCCTTTATAATAAATAAATAAAAAAAAACACACAAATATTTTATTTATCACAGACAATACATATACATTACATACAAATAAAAATGCAATGTGCGCAGTTTTTCGTATACCTTGTTTCGTATAAATTCGTACATATTTTATTGGTATTTCGTCCTTCTACCAAAAAATTAATGTATTGCTAAAAAAACGGAAAAAGAGTAGTAGACCTTAATTAATTAATTAATTTGAGCAAGCGAAGTATTGCTTAAACGTGCCACGTGTTGTTTAGGCCCAATGAAAAGTACGATCTCGTAAACAAAATAAACGCGTAATTCTCTCTTGCGCGGTATAATGCATCGTTTACCGATGATTATGCATTAGACCTTATTTACGCAACGTACAATTTCCGACGATGTAAGGTGCTAAGTGCATTTTGCACCAGAGTAATAATGGTTTCGCAGAATATTAGTTATCGTTCTCGTTGAGTCGTGGTGTGTAATCGGCAATTGCATATTATTTACTTATGGGATAAACGAAAGTGCAATTGAATCGGTATGGTGAAAATTATTGAAAAACAAAACTTGTATATATATATACACATTGTTCGCCAAAAAGTGACTGAATATTTTTCAAACATTGTTTTAAAAAAAAGTTAAGAATCCTAATCTTACAGTGATTAAAATAATTATCCGAAATGAATAATAAATCGAATTGAAAATAAATAAATGTAAGTATAATTGACAGAAAAAGTTTCATATATGTAAATAACAGCACTGTCTCGCAACAACAATTTTTTTGTTGTAACAAAATCCTCGCTTATCTACACTTTCCTGACGGGAATCATCGTTTCGGGGGCAAAAACCAGGATAACGTTTCGTCTTCGCTGCCAATGTCTCATCTTTGTCGAAGCATTTCTAAGATAGGCATCATCGATCCCATCGGAAATTCGGAACTGAAAGTTTCAAATTTCATCCAAGCAAAAAGCGCGAGCTTTTTTCGGATTCCGTATACGAAGCTTTTTTGGAATAACCGCAAATTGAATTAAGCGACGGGAATACATATATACGAAGTTAACGATCAAAAACGGCCTTCTTAATTGATGCGATGAAACGGACCGTGTTCGAAACGTCGGTTTGGTAACAAATGTCTTCAATAGCAGTTGTTAGGATAATACTATATATATTGGCCTAATATATAATATAATATGATAATAATATAATAGCTTTATTGGATTAATAACGGAGGATCCTGAGGACCGATCGTTATGTTGGTTTTCGCGATAATGTATAACGATTTCGTAAAAATCCGACGAAATGGACGAGTCTAATACACTTATTGTCTCAATTGAAAGGATGTTTGAATAAAAAAGTCGGCTGCGAGAACATTTATGTGCATTTTACGCGAAAGATTTATATATAAGCATTTGAGTCACAGCGTTCCTATTGAATATATATATATATAATGTGTGTGTATGTCTTTTTCTTTCTAGAATTATTAAAATTATTATGAATTTTCTAAAAAAATAACATGCAACATATATCTATTTTAACAATTTCAGCAATGTGGTAAAACAGCAATTATGTATTTAGATTTTGACGTTAGGAAACTTCACATACACAATTTTTAGCAAAACCTGCCAATTTATTAATTTCTAACCGCCATCTTGGATCCGCCATTTTTAATTTTTGAAAACTGATTTCAACTTCAGAAATTGGTCGCTTATGAAAAAGCATTCAAAAGAAATTTATTTAAAAATAGAACGATTTCAACATCGTAATCAACGACCCTATATAAGAATACCCTAGTATGAAATTTTGTTTTAAATAATACCCAAAAGTTCGATTTTGGAAATTTATTTGATTTATATAATTGTTCAATAAATTTTTACATAATATTTATACATTTTTTTGGTACTCTAAAACCGCCATATTGGATACGCCATCTTAAATTTGGAAAATCTGCTATTATATAGTCCTCAGGAAAATGTGCCCATCAAGAGGTCGATATTTACTCAAAAATGACTGCATGTATTGACGCCATTTTGAATAGTGCATCTCAAAAATGGTTGTATATATATTAATTGTATGAAAAACGCGATTGAAATATGTGTACATATATACCGGGTGTCTCAGACCACCCGTCCCACCCGTTTAAAACGTAAGGATGGGCTTGTACAAAAAAATTGTTCAGACGAAAGTTGCAGGGTTTCGAGGGATCTATCTGGCGGTGACCTTGAATTTGACCTTGAACATGACCTTGAAGGTTATTTCAAGGTCAAGTTAATTTTTTTAAATGAGAACATACTTTTGATTTCGGATTTGAAAAGAGCGGACAATTTTACGTTCAAAACGATATTTATACGATATTTTCAACAAGGTATGGAGAGAGCCACATTCTGGTACCAGTCACCTTGATATTGAACTAGATTTTTAAGGTTATTCAACAATTTACACAAATTTCACCTTCATTAGACCTTGTTGAAAATATCGTTTTGAACGTAAAATTTTCCGCTCTTTTCAAATCCGAGATCAAAAGTATGGGTTCCCATTAAAAAAAAATTAACTTGACCTTGAAATAACCTTCAAAGTCATGTTCTAGGTCAAATTCAAGGTCACTATCAGATAAATCCCTCGAGACCCTGCAAATTTCGTCTGAACAATTATTTTGTACAAGCCCATCCCTACGTTTTAAAAGGGTGGGACGGGTGGTCTGAGGCACCCGGTATATGTATATGAAACAATACCACTTTTCACACTTTATTTGTACACATATGATACAATACCACTCAACCGGTTAACCTATCCAGTTTTATATAGAGATCAGTAGGTCGCGGGGGAAAGTCGCTATATATATTGTCCGGGAAGAATTAACGTGTAAGGACAAACCTCTGATTTTCAATGCCATTATTGTTATACCTTGCTGTTCACCAAATGCATAGGTATAGTCAGATGTCCACAAAACGATATCAGAGAAACAAACATATATCTATA
The DNA here is from genome assembly GCA_030522945.1 of Trichopria nigra. NCBI lineage: Eukaryota > Metazoa > Arthropoda > Insecta > Hymenoptera > Diapriidae > Trichopria > Trichopria nigra. The sequence goes on along the minus strand of JAPYZR010008605.1, from coordinate 7,274 downwards.
TAGACTTTTAGACCATGATGTAGATGGACGCTCATCCTCTTCCAACGTATATGCATAGAGATAAGTATCTCCTACTTTCTTCAAAAATTTACTAGACATATCAACGTTTTCAATTGGTTTGTGTGGAAATCCGACTATACATTCGATCGCAACAGCAGGGTATAACTATATAAAGAGAGCTCCAACAAGTTAATTGATCAATTAACTCTTTGATATAATAAAAAATTCGGACACCTTCAGTGTTCAGGTTACGAGCACGATTGTTTCACCCGGGTGAAATGGGGAATATGTATGTACCCGATAGGCCACTGAGCGTTGATAATCGCTCCTACACAAATCATCGCTAAACTATTCGCGCTAGTCGTTGCACCTTTCCAGAAAGCCATTAAAGCCAGCTCCCCGACATATCCCCGAAGACACGATGACCTCCCCCTTCCCTGATTTTTCCCTGAAGACCCATTCGTTCGATTTGTGAGCCCTTCGCCGCCTCGCATCATTCGCCTCTCGCAATTCTCTCAAACGCCTTCAATTTCCGATTTCTTTTTCAGTTGCAGGCCGACGTCGCGGTTGCATGCCGAGAGTGCCAAAGTGCAAAGTGCGCGGAGTGCAGAGTGCACCGGCCGCCGGGAGGAGGGTTCGGGATAGAGGGGAGGAAGAAGAAGCAGAAGCAGAGGAAGAAGAAGAAGAAGAAGAAGAAGAAGAGAAGAAGAAGAAGAAGAAGAAGCGGTGGTGGCAAAGGGGCAGAGAGGAACAGGCCTACTCTCGGAGCTCCCATTCGATCCCTCAACGTCGCCGGTGTCCCCCCCACTCGCACGGGCTCTTTTCGCTCGATCGGAGTAAAAACAATCGACGGAGCCACGAGTCTGAGTACAACGGCGTCGCACGGACTTAACGTCGGTTTAAAAGCGGCTACTCCCGGCAACCCGAAACGACAATCGCCTACCGGGGAACAAAGGCCGCGACTGCCGCCGCCGAAAAGGAAAAAAAAAAGACGAGAGGATTTCGCGGTTTGGTGAGCCGGTGACGGACTTGAGAATTTCGAAAAGGACGCGGAGATACGGATCTCGAGACGGATTCCTGAATCGGTCTTCCGGCAGCTGATAGCCGCGAGGATGAACCTCGCCATCAGGAATCCTCCGTGAAAACCCATCGGCACGCAGCGCGAGTGGTTCATCGATCATCCGCGGAATTCAATTCCGAGCGGTAGGCGTAATAGTCGAGATTATCTCTCGATCTTCCCGTTTATTAAGATCGCAGGATCGATTTCATTAGCCGGCATTGAAGGTCGAGAAAAGGAGGAAAAGGGACGGAACCCGGGGAACGTCCAAGACCATGTTATGAGGAGATTTACCTAAAGGGGAGCAAGTCCTGGTCAGCAGTAGCCTCTAGTTCAGAATCGCCAGCATGAGCTGCTCGTCGAGTCGGGTAACCGAGTTCACCGTGACCGGGGTGATCTTGATCCTGGTCACTCTAGTCGTGGTTCTCTGGACGGGGGGCTTCGATGGCGACAGTGGCACGCAAATTTTCCAACAACGGATCAGCGATCAGCCGGAGATCCCGAACGAGGCCGAGGAATCAGCGACTGCGACGATTCAGCGGGACCATCATGCAGAAATGAAGAATGAGAGTGAGTGCATCTCGTGGGATTTCTATATTTATGAGTTCTATATTTATGAGTTCGCTTATATGCGCGCGCTTCTATGTCCTGCCCGGCTGTCGCGATTTTCCGGGGATTCAAGGTAAGACATTAGTTTTTGGATTTACTCGCCTGTCACCGAAGTGCTCGGAGAATTATCGCGTTGCCCGTCATTTTTCATCAGCAAGGCTGGAATTATTGAATGTGATTTAAGAAGGGTTTTTCACTTAAAACTATATTAATTACCAATGTCACTGCGACTGCAGTTGACGAATAGTCTTTGTGATCGTTGATGTCAACGTCCTCGCCGGTATCCACTTTCATCCTGTTTTATTACTGCGTTACTCTGATGTTGATTCTCCTCATCATCAACGTTGCCCATAGTGTTCTCAACTTGCATGAATCTATTACTATCATATTAATATTATCGATCCAAATAATTTTCGTCACCATGACCTCAGTATTGACCTCATCTTCATTCATCTTCACAGTCCTAATCCTTGTTCTCGTCATCTTCAAGGTTCATCATCAGATTCAAGAAAAAAATTGTAGCATTTAACCATGTCTTTATTATCGTCGTTCTGCCCGTACTTCTCATCATCGTTGTTGTGATTGTAATAGATACTGTTTTCATTCAGTTGATTATCGTGGTCCTTATCACCGTCGTCGGTATCATTATCATCCTATCATAATTCCCGTTACCATCATGATCACAATCGTCAGTCGCGATTATTGTTTACATCAATATCATCTTCATCGTCATCATAATTGTCATCATCATCGTCAACATCGTCATTGTCATCATCTGATCAAACTATTACCATGTCCTACAAATGATCATTATATTATTTAAAGAATAATATAAGAATGTATATATTTTCAAATGATGCTAGAGGTCAAGTCCAGCGAAAATCATGAAAACTTTTTTTTATTTCGATCATTTTATCCAGTCGTTGGATGTAAGTCATTAAAAAAATAATAATTGTAATTTGAATGATGTATTTTTATTAATTTTGCAAAAATTATAACGGTAAAAATTCCAAAACGATTTCCCTAGTAGAGGTTCAGGACAGTTTAGATAGATTAAATTGAACTATTGATTAAAAATGTATTCCCGCATAATTGTTGAACAAAAAAAATGAATAAGTGTATCGAAACTATACGCAATTATTACATTCATTAAATTAAAAAAAAAAACTATTTAAATACATGTATAAAAAATATTAACTAAATGTTAATCTAAATGTTCTATCCAAACATTACAGTCATTAGACATATTGTCAACCGAGCAAACACAGCAAGTAACAATTACGTTATAGAAATATATCATGGTTATTTCTTATCCATAAATGTTACGTGGCTGTTACATTGTGGTTGACTAGGTAGGAATTAAAAATAGTTTCTTCCGGAAGAGAGTGACGATCTACTCGCTTATAGAGGGTGTTTGCATATAGTGTTTTCTCGTCGTGAGTCTTTGTTTATTTATGAGTTTGATTTCGCGTTTATTTTCATTTCTATATGCGTATACGTATTATACTGATAACATATAGCAATCAAAAATGGATTCGGACTAATTAAAATTCATTCGATTTCGTCCTTTTTGAATCCTCACTTTGCTAATTTCGAATACTTTCGGCTCTACAAATAATTTAACTGAAATAAGGATGCATTGAAATTAATTTTTATAATTAACGAATATTACGCAAATCTATAAATAAAAAGATGTAAAAAATCACAAAGATAGAGAATACATCTGAATCATTTTGAAAATATTTGAACCAAAAAAATGAGAAATTCGTAAAATTTTAAAATGTAGACAATCAAGTGCATTTAAATCAAGAAATAATAAATCCTTAAAATTTGGTGACAAATATAGAATTCAGATGTATATAGAAATGTATTGAAATGCATTAAATTTTGAATCCATTTAAATCCATTTATGATTACTTGGAATAATTTATGAATAAAGAGAACGGAGAAAAATACGCAGTAGTGGACAATGATGAAAAACGTGATGCTGCATATAATGCGTGTGATATTCTTGGAGGCAATTTAAATCTTTCGTGTCACTTGCGATGATGATGATACATAATAATTTTATTCAGAAAATTTTTGACCTACGCATATTTGCATTCTATCCGTCTATACAAATATTGTCTATATCAAAACTATCAAACAATTGATCACCTTTTTTTTTAAATTTATCTACTTTTAACGAATATTTCTTATACAGGCATTAGATTAAAAATATCTGATAAACAGTAGCATATTTTATCAGTAGACTTTGTGTTCAACTTCAACATTTTTCCGAACGATTACAGACGGAATACGAAAAGAACTGTGTAGTGATGGCTCGAACACTTTTGTGTATACATTTGTGAATTTTATACGTGTCTTCCATGTTATTAATCATTCGCAATAATAATCGTTATACATAAGCCGAGCCGGCACTATTTTTGGCTGCTCTCTCACAAGGAGCGGCACTTAAAGTCAAGTTCTCCTTTTTTTTTGAAGGCTACAAACAGGAGGAAGATATACAGCCTTAAAAGAGCAATGTCTTGGGGTCACGGTGTATCATGTGAGCGTGTGACGTAACAATAGCCCGTTACCCGTAAAATATGACACAATACTAATACTATATCTTTTTCATATTTATACGAAGAATTATTATGTGTTTATCATTCCACGTGAATTATTGCGTATACAAATTCTCCCCATCCTCGAGTGAAATGTCGCACTTTGCAATATTTACAGAGCCGACTGTTCCATTGATCCAACTATAATAAATATAAGGGAAAATGTAACGTCAAATATTTATCTAAGAGTGATAATCGACCCAGTCTTGCATAATATAGGGATTTATTAATTCTTCAGAATAAAAAATCAAAACTGACTTCACTCACATGAGAAATTCAATTTAATTGAAGTGAAATTTAACATATACAAATAGAATACAACATTTTTAATTATTCAAATTTAGTTTTCTATTCTAATTCTAATTCTTATCATTCTCCAAATAGGAGGTGTCGAATAAAGAATCTAGGAAAAAAAATTTTCTATTCATCACGAAGAATTGGAATGGATAGAAAAATACATCCATAACTCCATGTATTGATAGGAATTGAAATGACAAGCGACATTTTCCTTTAAATGAATTTAAAGAAATTGTAAATAAATATGAATTATATTTAATACATTTCAATCTTTGTCAATTGTCGATCGGTCGTTTAGAGTGATGCATTTTTTTAGAAACAATGTGAACAACACTTAAAATAGGTTACAAATAACAAATTTCAATTTCGTCCTATGAAATGTTTGAAACTTCAATTACAATCCTGAAAGAGTGAATACTGGCTCACAAAATAATTTAAAAGAATTATTCAATTCCATCGAATACCTTGATTGGAATTGAAATCAAATCAGTCGAATGATATTTGAATTCCACTCGTCGAATTGAACGGGATTAAATTGGGATTGAATATTTCATTAAATGTATTGCTTTCCTTTATTTGAAATTGTAAAACTAATATTTCAATTCCTTTCAATTATTCCATTCGAAAAATTGCATATAAAAGTGAATGAAAATTTTCAGTCTTTGAGTTTTGTTTTCCTCACTTTGCAGTCCCAATAAACGAAACAAGATTATTTGCAATTATTTTCTATTCTTAAGTTCTTTCAATTCATATGAAAGAAAAGGTCGCTTATGATTTGAATTCCTTTCAAGATACATGGATTTTTTTATGACTCTTTCTATTCAGCTCAATTCTTTTCAATATTTCTGTTCAAGAAACTGAATTGAAAATTTTCTATTCTTTTTAATTCTTCTTCGTTTGCTGGGTTAAGAAACAAACTGCCTCATCCCTACCATTGTATAGTGAGAGCAAACGTCGGAATTTTTAAGGTAATTCGCAAAATCAACATTTTCTCATTAAAATGAGAAAATACGCGTAAGGGACAATTAATGGTCCGCTTTAAACAACATTCTTCTACTTTATGAATCCTCAACTTTTTGTTCGACTTTAGAGATTCTATATATATATTCTAAGAAATCAATTAGTCCACTTTGTTCCATTGTAAAAATGACTGAAGGACCGACTGTTCAGTCGTCTATTGCTTTTAATTACACTGAAAAGGAGAACATTCAATTCTGTTTCCTTTCGAAAACGGCTCATCGCAATGGCTTTCAATTAAATACGAATTAATGACATATCAAGCACGCAATTATCAATAGCATCGACGAGAGAATATATATATAGGTGCGTGTGTGTGTACAAAAATGGATCTCCGTGCGTAATCTCTGTCTCTCTCGTTCAGCGACGATACGATATAAATGTGGGTAATTTTGAAATTGAATTACGCGCAACGTGTCGTTTTTGCTAATCAGATTAACTCGATATTGACGTTCAATTTCCGAGCGAAAAACACGAACTCCCGGTATAGCGCGTATCGGTACCGCAAACATCCTCACGTACGACACGTAGACGTGAGATCAAATATTGAATTTAAATGTCTCGCGATTTAGTTACATCGGTGTATATATATACATATATAGACAATTTCGTGCAAAATCGTTAATCGTCGGGACTCATCGCGTATTCACCAAAGGCCCAAAAAATCCGACTGACTCACATACCGAGTAACCGATATCATCTACTGCACGTTGCAATGGCCGATCATTATATATATATATATATATATATATATAGTCGCCGTCGAAAACCCACTCGTCCGTCAGTCAATCTCCCCTTTTGCAGCTTTTAATGAATTCATCGACTAATTCCTATAATTATAACTCAATGGAAGGGAGAGAGAAAGAAAAGTCACCCTTTTCGCGAGCGCATGAATCGGGCGCGGGTTTATTTATCTTTTTTTTTTTCTTTTTTTTTTAAGCGGGCACGTCGTCGGGAAAAATAAACGAACACCGCGGATGAATCAAACCAGTTTCATGTACCTGGAAAACCAGTTTGGCGGCTTTATATACCAGCGTGGATTTGAAAAATGTCAAATTTTTTGATAACCGCGGAATGAATTCGAAACGTCCGTTTTGCGCTTTCAGTGAGATTTAAATCGGGAGAAAGCGAGACAGAGAGCGCGAGACGCGAGTCATCGCGCATATATATACTAAATGTATAGGCAATTAACACTTTGTCTTCGTATGTACATAATATACAAATTTTCAGGATTGCTGGATTTTTCTTCGTTTGGCTTTTTCCCGAGCGCGTCTCATGGATCGCTGATAACGACTTTGACGGATTTTTGGTATTCGAGTTTTGCGATCAGGCAAAAAATTGAAATCTTTCGTATATATATACTATTGAATCAAGCCCTGGTAAAAAAGTGGATAGAATCGTATAGAATCGGATCCGAATTCTATCCGGATTTTAAATAAACTGATAGAAATGTATAGAAAATGTATCCATTTCTATCCGTTTCTTTAAATCCGTATAGAATTCGAAATCCATATAGAATTCGGATCCGATTCTATACGATTCTATATACGTTTTTACCAGGGAGGGGAAGGTAAAGCGGCTCGGTCGATAACGTCAATTCTTAATCTAAACTATTCAAATTCAACAGAAAAGAGACATGTTTTCCAGTCGAAATCTATTTTATGGCGTTTTTACACTTATATATCTGG
>JAPYZR010008602.1:0-11668 GCA_030522945.1 Trichopria nigra | reverse complement strand
GGCTTTGGAAATTCATGGATTTTACACTTACAGAAACGCAATAACCGTCATATTCAGGAAGTCATAGCAAAAAACTAATCATTTTCAAGGCTTCAGCCCAGGAAAACTTTTGATCGGCATGACAAAAACTATAAAGTAGCGCAGTTTCAGCGCATTTGACCGAAACCCATTTTCCATAAGGATTTATCCGGGGTCCTTATTGTATAAGGAAAAATATTCGATATATGAATATTCGAAATATGTGGAAACAAATCGAATGCTCTTTGAAAATTTTGCACACTGAAAGCATTATCATAGAGAAAATTGAGGTTTGGTAACAAAATGAACGAAATAAAAATTAAAAAATTACGAAAGATATTCATTTTTATTATATGTAATTTCAATTCATTTTCGATATAGTCGTAGGTTTCAATAAATTCTAAGCTTGAATAATCATTTTTTTCTACTTGCTTTTAATTTATTTCCAACCATATACGTCACGATGTGTCTGACGAGAAACGCGCCGCTTATAACTCATCTTCGTTTGTACACGGTATCACTATAATAAAAACGTATTATTGTCATTATTGTCATCCATATGATTTGCGTAGGAGCTGGCTAAAAATGGCGCAAATTAGAGCCTTCCTATAAATAGGGCCAGACTGTAAAATGGCGCTAGCGCTTTATACTGTCTCTCGCATTACACGTTCACCATCTATAAGTATAATAAAGCGACGTTATATGATTATTATTTTTTATTAAACAAACACACGGAGAAAACTGAGACGAGGGTTTTGAGAGTGTATTTTTTTGTTTTTTTTTTTTGTTTATTTTAGGAAACTTAATGGGCACCGCCTGCTCGGAATCGTCTAACTCCAAAATGATTTTGATATATAATAAATATTGAAATGAATATAATAAACTCTGATGGAAAAGTTCACTTGTTGTGTATAGGATTGATACATCATAAATTGCTGATGAACTAACTATATACGTAGCTCATCACGAGGTCTGGGTAATATTGAAAGATAAACTAATGAAATGGACAGTTATTTACCCTCCTTTCAGACGTATAAAGTAGGAGATTGTAAAATATACTGTAGCGATTCTTGGAATAAGTCCACGGGAAAACAAGTCTGCCATAAAAGCTCGAAAGGAACTTCAATCGTGCGAAATAATTCGAGTTAATTTTTGTTTACATTGTATAAACTATATTTATTGATATTATAGTCAATATATTTTTGATGAATATTAAACATTTTTGGAACAATACTATTTTTAGTCGATTTCTCTATAAATAAAAAAAAGATTATACTTATATTCTTATATATATATAGAGAGAGAGAGAATATATATATTAGGGCGTTTTGTAATTGGTTGATGATATTGTTATTTTTTCATGTAGTTTGCATGGGAAATAATCGTTTTTTCGAAAATTTGATGTAAAATTCCAATAAAAAATAATATTTTTTCGCTAGCAAAAGATATTTTCCTTTAGAAATGATGAAATGATGAATTCATGCGGATTATTTATTTAAAAAAATGTTTATAATTTTTATTAAACGATCCCAAAGTAAGCCCATAAATGAAAAAATGTAGAAATTTTCTTCTAACAATTTATGTTATTGCTATATTTTCTTAGTTTCATGTCTTGAAACCTATTACGCGGAGGATTTGAGAATCGCTGACTACGAATCTGACGTCAGATTTTCAAAATTGAAAATGGCGGATACAATATGGTGGACATTTTTAAAAATTGTATGCATTTGCCTGAAACTTATCGTTATCTTTGTGTTTTTCGGGTCGATGATTATGAACCTCGAATCAGATATTACAAATTCAAAATGGCAGATACAATATGGTGGATACAATTTTTTAAATGTAAATGAATTCACATAAAATTTTCTATATGGTAGTTTCTGAGATCGTATTTTCTACAAACTATATATGATAATATTTTGTTTTTCATAAGACATTGTATATTGTATATATTCATGCATCAATGTCATGAAAAACTAAATATTATCGTATAGATTTTTCTGTGTTATTATATTATTATTTTGAAAATGATTTTTTCATAGGACTACAAACGAATACTTATAAAAACATCTAAACAATATAAAAAATAAGGTTAGATTCGTAATCTTTAATCTCAGAAACTACCATATATAGCAAATTTCATGTGAATTCATTAATATTTAAAAAATTGTATCCACCATATTGTATCTGCAATTTTGAGTTTGTAAAATCTGATCTGAGATTCATAAGTATCGCCTCTAAAAACTTTAAGATAACGATAAGTTTAAGGCAAATCCATCTTGCTCCATTTATTCATTGAAATGTTTCGTAGTAATTATAAACAAATACTCAAAATACAACAAAAAAATTCATACCGAATAAATCAGTCATCGGTTTTCTAAAATTGACCAATTAGAAGTCGTGATACATCCGGTTCCCTGATCTCCAATCTGGATCAATTATCTATACGTTTCATGACATAATGCACCCATGATGCAAATGCGAAAAACAAAAATAGTATAGTAGTATAAATATATTTTATCATGTCATTTGGAATTTGACAACATCCCATATGTATTACCGTCATCATGAATCGTCCTTGCGCTAAGTAAAGGTTAAATTACAACGAATGTTTATTTCCAAAAGCGTTGCGGTGCTACCAACGAGAAAACTTTCGGAACGTGGCAACGTTGCCAAATTTATATGCATTAAACGATATATTTATATCTTGGTAAATAAAATCAATAATATATTGTATAATAATAAACAACGATCAGTATATATATATACTTGTAAAGAAATAATATTCTGTTATCCCAACAAATACGAAGTTTAAAAAGACGCGAAAATGTCGTCAGCATTTTCACGACATTTTGACGTCATTTGAAAATTCGCGTTTGCCGGAATACTGCAAATTATGAGATAGATAAACAAATGTCAAGGTTTAAAACTTTCTGTACTTTTTATAAAAATCATTCACCAGCAAACTGGCCCACTTTTTTGGAACTCCCTGCTGCTAATTCTTGGCACGAGAAACTTTAACATCTTTTCACCAATTCAACAGTCTAGTGGTCTCCATTATTCTCCTCGAATACGACCAACAGACTCCAATTACACTAGGCTGTGACATACTCGAAGTACACGTAAAATATAATACTGCATGCAAACGCACAAATGTGCCTGAAAACGAAGATTATTATTATTATTATTATTTTTTATAATAGAGGCGCCATTGCGTAAATATCATCGATTTCGCATGCTCGGGTAAAGTGTCGCAAGCGTAATTCGCTTGAATGACGTTCTTTGTCATAATACTTTGTAATTATGTCGTGATCGTGTATATATATGTGTGTCCAATCATTAAAAAACCCGATATATATTCATTATTGATCATTGCAATATATTGGGTGTGTGGTAACTGCACAATAATTCACAACTGAAATGTTGATACTCCATAAATTATAATGATAGATTCGATTAAAACCTAATTCATTTGAAATTGAAGAAAACAATGCCTTACTTTTCTCTAACACAATTTTTTTTATTCATCCGTTATCTCTTAAATCATCTATCATTCGTAAAAAACGTCAAGAACGTCACCAGCATACATTTTTTTGAGTGAATTTCATGTCTAATTGTATATACTCATTTCTGAGCAATCTCATTGGTGGTATATGGTGTCCATCTAGTGGCTGCGAATGTAACGAGAGTTTATTGAATCTTGCGATCATTCCTTTTATTAAAGTGATGATTTGAGTAACAATGCAGCCAATTACCCAAAAACAGATTGACAATTTCCATATTCAGTCACTTTTTACATAAGAACAAAAAGTGACCATCAGACATTCGCTCGGAGTCATATCGAAAATTCACGAAGGTTCATCGCAGTATATAGCTCACCCAAAACAGCATTTTTAATCAAAGCCATTTTAATTGAAAAAAGAAGGTAATAATTTCAAAAGCACTCGAAAGGCGAATAAACCGTAACACGAGAGATACTGGAACTGAGCGGAACCCATGTCATCACGGAACGTGAACTTCGGTTCCGTTCCAATTTTCGACGAATCCCCAAAATGGCGACCTCATTTTCGAGTGGGGGCCATATATAGTTGACGTTTAATTATTGCGTGAGACTATAACTCGATTAATTTGCGACTTGCGTGGGAATAATCGTCGAAACGAGACGACGACGTCCAATAGCGGGACGATCTTGATGTGCTTTCGGCAACTTCCGCCGATGTCTTTTTCGGCGAGGCGCCTCGATGACCCCCCCCCCCCCCCCCCCGAGATAGGGGCCAATTAAGCGATCGTCTTTTTTATTTTTCTTTGAGACTATAGCAATTAAAGACGATCGCGTAATAATGTAGATCTTCCTTTTCGTCACTGATAAAACTTAACGGTATTGTATATATACACCGGAGGAACTTCTGATGGCTTAGCTGAGCGACGATAATTCACGAGCTAATCATTCGAATTACATTCCGGAACGCGGAAACATCCCGCTATATTATTGTAGATCTTGCAAATGGCCGCCTCGGGATCTGATTTTAATATTTCATTTATTCCTTCGTCAATATACTCGCATTGTTATTATTGAAGTTTGTATAAGGGAGTTCTCGCGCTAATAAAATAATCGAAATACAAAAATATATATATATGTATATATACTTATTTTATATACAATGTGTTCAACAATTATTTAACAATAATGCAATGGGTAATTATTGGCAGAATTTGAAGAAAAAAAGTCCCCTATATGAAAATTTGATCAAATTTGTTACAGTACAATTACAGTCAATTATTTTTAGTTGGCCCATGAAGACTATGCGAATACACTCGCACGAGGGGCCAACGGCTAAATCAGTGGCCCACTAAATGTCCGACAGTGGCCCCTCATCCCAATGTATTTAAATAGACGGCAAAGGCCAACTAAAAATAATTCGCTATAATTAAACTAGCAATCGTATCAAATTTTGGTATGGGACTTTTTGGTCTGAAGTTGTGCGAAGAATCACCCCTTGCAATATTGTGCAACAGTTGCGAGACACCTCGTATATATACTATATTTTTTCTCGGTAAAATTCGGTAAAAAAAATTATTCTTTTTAACAATAAATTATGTTTAATAATACAATTTGAATAGTGTATATACAAAATTAATTGGATTTAGGATCTATTGCAAGGTTTCAATAACTGAATCAATATTAACGTTTCGATCTGATGTCTTTGCGGCCCTCTTCAGAAATTTCTTATACTTTTGAGCTGCGATTACGATTTTTGTTGTTGTTGAGATGTTACTTGTACAGTTGTGCGTAAAAGTTTTAAAGCACAGTTTCTATTAATCGTCAGTTGGGTGGTTAAAATGTAAAATTAAATATCTCGCAAAATCGGTTCTTTCCGCCCGGTCCTAAAGGTGTTTAAATACATCTTTTGAAAAAGTGTTGAATTAATGAACTTTTAGAAAACTTCAGAAAATTCCTTGAAGTTGAAATGTATGTTGGTATTTCTGAAAGAAAATTGACAAAAATTGAAAAAAAAAATGAAAGAAAGTCCAGTTTTTGAATTTTGATTAAACATTCAAGAATAATTTAAAGACGACTTTTTGAACTGTTAAAAAGTACACATTATTTTCTGTTAAATTAAAAACTTTATAAAAATGATTTCGAAATTGAAAATGTACTTCAGATTTTTTTTATTTGATTTTTGTGTAAATTTAAAAGTTCTTCGTTTTAATGTTGAGTAATATGTGTCCAAATAATTTAACGTATTTCTTAATTGAAGATGCCTTTATTTTAATCAGTTCTGAATCATCGGTATGTAATAAAAATTACGAAAGAGAAATAAAAAACAAATGAGAGACATTTTGAAATTATTACTTGTCGAATGTTAAACAAATTTTTAGTTGACAAGAAGTTTCCAAATTCGATTAAAATATTCTTGTCGGTATGCAGGAAAAACTTTCTTAAAGTTTATTTATTTTATACGTGTAAAATAATACCCCGACCGCGTCAATAGTTAATAACAGTTTTAATGAAATGTGTGGAGTGCTTGAAATTTAAGTGTTACACCAGTGGAAGTGCTTCGTACGTGTATATATATATATAGGGGGCACGGAAATTTATAACTGAAAGAAATTAAAAATAGAGCCAGACATTGGTTGGACAAGTGCTTAAAAGTTGAATTTCTAAGAAACATGGGTGAAATTCTAAACGCAAATATTTCAATTTCGCTTAAATTTAAAATAGCCAAGATTACTTCATTTTTGCGAAAAATTCGATTGTTATTGACGGTCCGTTTCTGGCGTATTCGTCAATTTATACGAATTTAATAATGAGGTCAGTTAAAATGAAGACTATACATTGTTCACTTGATGCATGATCCATATAGGCGCCTCCGTGGGGATCTATGAATAACATGCCGCGTGTGTCGCTCGTGACATCTGTCGGATGGAGTGGGAGTTTGTTGCGATGTACAGGTGTTGCTTTGAGGATATCGCAGAACAAATATTAGAACTTTGCGTAAATTTAATAATTGCAATTAATATTTAATTGTATTCGATTAAATAAATATTTTAGGATTGTTCTAAATTTTAAGTGAAGAAGAAGACATTTTTAATTCTTATTATTGCAACAATTAGCTGTATTGCATAATTTATGTCCTTTTGATCAGCTTGCGTCAGTTTTATCAACTATGGCGTTTTAAATCTCAATTTCAACGACATTTAATGAGTTTTGTCAGTGGTTTATAAAATTTATTTCTAAAACTTTTTATTCCGAATTTATTAATATATTAATTTATTCCGAAAACTTTTTAAAACTTTTATTTTGTTTCGTCAACTTTCATCTAAATTTTTAACATTTTGCTATGATTAATTAATCGTCTATTTATAAACTTACGTTTACTTACATCAGTTTCACCGATTGCTACATGCGATTTTTTAACGTTAATTTATTTTATCAGTTTACGGCAATTTTGTCAACTTTGGTTTTATGTTAATTTTTGCATATATTTTTTTGTTAATTTTATTTATGTTCTTTCCACTAGATTGATAAGTTTTAGTTGCGACTTCATTAATATATCAACAATTTAAATATTTATCAACTTTTGATATTTATCGACTTTTGGTACACTTTTCAACTTTTGTAATCTATCGTCATTTCTCAACTATTGTCAAGGTTTACTATTTCTTTCTCATTTATTTAATATTTAGCCTAGTCGTATCAACTTTGAATGCCATATCAATGAATTTACCAATTATCAACTAATGTCAACTTTTTATATTTATCTAATTTTGATATTTTTCAACTTTTGCAAACTATCGTTATTTTTCAGCTATTGAAAATTTCTCATATTTATCTTTAACTTATCATAGTTTTATCAACTTCCAATACTACATTAGTAAAATGTGCCAACTATTAACTATATTTGTTAACTTTTTATATTTTTCAACTATCGTTACTTTCAACTGTTGTCAATTTCTCTAATTCTTTTTTTATTATTTCTTGAATTTAGCCATTAAATTTGACTTCTTTACATTTAAAGATTGGTAAATCCATGTTAACGATTTACTAACTATTAGATATTTGTCGACTTTTGATATTTACCCATTAAGCACTATTTTGACAATTATGTAACGATTACGTAACAACTATGTAACAGTTACGTAACAAGTAACATTTATGGAAATTTTATGTAACTGTTACTTTCAATGTTTGCAGGGTACCAACTTTTGGTATTTTTCAACTTTTAGAAACTATCCTTATTTTTCGACAATTGTACATTTTTCGTGCTTTTTTTTTTTTTTTTTTTTTTTTTTTTTTTTTTTTTTTTTTTTTTTTTTTTTTTTTTTTTTTTTTTTTTATTTTTTTTAGCTATATATAATTTATTATATACTATTCACTGTATAGTTTCTCATTATATTTTTAATTTACAGTCTCTAAGAAATTTGTCAATTGAGTTTATAACTTTTTTTCGTGCTTTCGTCCATTTTTCCAGCTTTCGTCTACATTTTCCCAACTTTTACTGTTTTAGCAACTTTTATCTGTTTTATTAACTTTTCATTATACGGTTGACGACATCAACGATTAATTATTTTGTTAGCTCTCGACTACTTGTAATTGTCAACTACGTTTATTATTGTCAACTATGTTAAAAATGTTTTCTATGTTATCAACTTCTCAATATTGTTCGACCTTTTTTTTTATATATTGTTAACTACATATTAAGTAACTTTAATCCATAACTTTGATCTTCCTATCAACTATCGTCAATTATTCGACTAATATTCGTCTATTATGCAAAATTGAATTAAAGTCGATTGAATAGAAGAATTCGATGCCATATACATGATTATGTCAAACGGATAGACACGACGAAATTCTCTAATGACGTTATAACTATACTAATGTAAATTATTAAATTCTATTAAAAATTGTCAAAAGTCGTCGCGAACAGCCGAAAATAAACGAAAATTGAATCAAACGACATGATCAAAGAAAAGAAAGAAATTATTTAAAATTTAAAATTCCCCAGCATTTGTTATAAAAAAATCGTTTTTCTAGTCTGCGGACTGGAGGTATATAAATTCCAGCACTCACTTCATACAGCTGTCAAAATTCACCGCATCGCCCCGTTGTCATAGTATAATTTAGCACAACACATCATATATAAGCGGCAGTATGTATAGCGCCGCGTCTATAATGTCGCTCTAAACATGTAATATAACAATTCATAATGCCCACCAGAAACGTCATTATAGTAATCGATTAAAGAACGACATAATTATAGTAATTTCAATTCCATTTTCACTGGTATAGTAACACAGATGTCCCACTTTTCGAGATCGCCATTTCTTGATACATATTGTATATATATATATATACTTATAGTATGGCAATTTGCAACGATGCGATAATGTCACGGAGACGCTCGTTTTTTACTTGAGCGATTCGTATCTTGCTGATCAAGATACAAATCTCAAGTAATCGAATAATCGCATATTTGAAACATCATTGAAAGAGGCAGCGAAAAAGAGTCGAGGTAGTAGTGGGGTAAGATGGTTCGACGCAGGGGGTGGTTAAAAAATCTAAAAATAAAAAACAACACGTGGTTATTGAAGCATCCCGGCTCACCTGCCGATCACTCCTGGAACATCTGCACCGGCAATCCCAATTCCGCATGGCATTATTATCTCTGGGGGCCACGCATCGCCGCCTCCTTGTTTTCTCAACCATGGAAATTAATCAACCTCGGACGACGATGAACTTTACGAATCTTCGTCGAAGAACTTTGAAGAAATCGACGGTGTTACTTCCCCCTTTTGAAGGGTGGGAGAGCGGAGGGATTGGAGAAGCGAGGTCAACCAATCCGTCACCGTCGATGATGTATACATAGGCTAATTGGTCGATTACTCGGCCCGATGTTAATGATTAATTGAAAGATGGTCAGCAAATGATGTTACTTTATGGTAATATTCTATCGAATGTTAAATCACAAAGTGCAAATATGGAATGAATTTCTGTCTTCGATGTTGATAAATATCATTGATGATGTAAATGATGATGAATATGTCAAGGCATGGACCAGAACAATGACGTACATCAATGATGAAAGTAATGGTTGTTGAAAATGACTTTATACTTCGTCAACTGTCGTATATTGAAGAAGTTCAATCAAGTTTGGTGATTCGTTACGCATCAATCAATCATCCTATTGTTTTGACGTTTATCCCTTATATGATCCATTATATGGATCGCACAACGGATGCAATAGTGTTCGTGACATCAAAGACATCGAGATCATCGAGGTCAATGGAGATTGATGGATGTTTATTGATGCTACTAATGCATGATGTATAGACGATGCTGCGGTGTCATGAACATCAGGTACGTCTCGTAATATTATTGACTTATCAATCTGTTTTGATTACAACTCTTGGTTAAAATAAATAAATAAATAACTCTTTAATAAATTATACATGATGATTGTAAAAGTTGATGATTTAATAGACGTCATCATTGATTCAATAATTGATGTATGATGTGTTGTCATTGTCATTGTTGATTGTTGATGTCAATATTATTCATGAATCAGATGTCAGTGATGCTTAACTTAAACAATTTTTTCTAATTTCAACAATTTTGATGTCTTTCAAGAGTGATGTCAATAAAGTTTATAAGTATCATCATTTATTTAATTGGCTTTAACAACGTAAGCTTTTTGAAATGACGTGTGAAAGTTAGTGTAAACTCATTGGTAATGATGATAGATCAATAACGACATCATCTCTATTGGACATTGTCCTTGTCGTCATCAATAATAGTTGTTGACTTTACCAACAACATCAGTTATGTTGTTAAAATAAGTTTTATAAAGATGTTAAAATACATGAATAACAATGTTAATACTGTTGATGATGTTAATGATTTTAAAGACTTTCGATCGGATGTTAACCGACATCTTGAATCGCGTGAAAATATCGATTTCGGACATTAATAATGATGTTGATGATCACAACATCGATACATCGGTCACGCGATATTCATCTTCTGTACATCAACAGCGTTGATATGCAGAATGTCATTAATGATGCGGACGGTTGATGCGTGACCGCGTGCGTGACTCTGACATTTTATGTACGGATAAATATGACAATTGAAATGTTATATTTAAGCAAGATAATAAATAAATGCTTTAGTTAAAACTAACATAACATTTGTTTAGAGCAAATAAACGAATTGGTTATAGTTCAAATACAAATATGAAATATAGAATTTTGTTTCATATTCAACAAATATTATTTGTTTGATTTAACCAAATTTTGGAGAAAAGTAGAAAAAAAATTATTAAAAATATATAATAAAAGATTTATTAAAAATTTGAAAATTTGTAAAAAATGTTAGTATTGACAAAATTGAGAAATATTTGCACAAATTGACAATAGTGATTGATAGATTCTGATGATACCTGAATATATACGTAATGATAAATATCATTGATGATAAATGATGAATGTGATGCAAAAAAATTGTCAAAAATTATGAAAATTTTTTTATAAACTCAAAAATTTGTCAAAAATGAGTGAAATATATATATTGACAAATTTGACAAATATTGATATAAATTGATAATATAATTGATAAATTGTTAAAAACTACAGTAAGAAACTAAAAAAATATGATACAATTAACGAAATGAGTTTCACCCAGTGACACCCCATACTTTGACCCATATAATTTTGTATTTAAAGAAATATACGGGAGTAAGACTGGAGAAACTAAATGAAAAAATTTGGGATATGAATGGATTTGGTGTGTAGGGGGGGGTGTGGTGGGGGGGGGCGGGGGTGGGAGGTGGGTATACATGATTATATACTTTATACGTTCTATTAATTTATGAAAAATAGCCTAAAGAAATGGTCAGTCGCAATGCGACGATATAAAATGTAAAAAGTTTTCCGATACGAGTATACATCCCGCGCAAAAATTTTCACACTTGGAGAAAGTATGGGGTAAAAGTATGGGAAAACGTATGGGATAAACAATTACACAAACACTTTCATTACATTAGCAAATGTTTCACCCAGTGACACCCCATACTTTGACCCATATAATTTTGTATTTAAAGAAATATACGGGAGTAAGACTGGAGAAACTAAATGAAAAAATTTGGGA
>JAPYZR010008596.1:0-10296 GCA_030522945.1 Trichopria nigra | reverse complement strand
ATGGGAAGTGAAAAACAAGATGAATGATGGCGTGTTGATCGGCGTATGGAATCATTGATGGGGATGAATTTGTCCGCTAAATAGGATGGTTGTGAGGAGAGAGAGAGAGAGAGAGAGAGAGAGAGAGAGAGAGAGAGAAGAGATTAGAGGAGAGAAGAAAGCCTTTTCGTGCCGCCGCCGAGCGGTCCGGAGACGTGATTCGGGTTTTATGGGATTGGCTACTTTGGGATGTGAGGTGAAATGCGATTGCCATTGAAAATTGTTTTGCGGATTGGATGACTGTAATTTCGAACTAGTCGGCTGGAAGTTATTGGCATCGGTCGGAAGCGGCGTTAAAAGAGCGTTTTTCTGTCGGTATTATTATGGCGGATGCTCGCCGACGGATTTTCTTTTTGCCGTTCAAACATTCTCCGTTATCGTTAAACGAAATCGAGGACCTTCTTTCTATATTTTTGAATGAAGAAAGTCTGTATACATTTGGAAACATTAAAAAAAAAAGAATACTTTACGTACCGAAGGCGCGAAATGCTACTTTGCGCCCGCAATACGAGCGTTACTTTTGGTACGCGGAAAAAATTCGCATTCCTGCATTTATTGGTTTTGATAACGGAAATGCAGGCGCCAAAACGACTCGTGGGGGAGTTTTCCGCATACTATTAAGAAAAATGTAATTTTTATTATTACTCGGCCGGGAAATTGAGTTCTGCGCACGAGTAACGAAATGCGCACCATTACTTCCACAATGTATTATTGTCAATTTTTACTTTCCTTTTTATAATACTGAATAAAGTATAGTATTTAAAAACATTTTCGAGCGACACTTATTTTTGGTCAATTTTCTTTTCTAAAGTAATAAAAATATTCTTTCTATCGTTTTGAAATGACGAGTTTTTTCTCTTACGGTAGAATGTACAAAAAAAAATGTTTTGTTAATTAATTTTGTTTATTGACATCGTTGAATTAATTTTTAAGAATATCGAAGATTTCGTTAATGTGTTACAAATCTGTTGTATTCACGTTACTTGAAGGCACGGTCCACTTAAAGGCCACCCCCGTTACCTATAATAGTGCATTTGCTTTTAGGGTCTGTAGCACTCCCGCCGGTAATAAAAGTGTAGATTACAGCCAAATGGATTAGGTTGGTAATGCGAGCAACTGAGGATGTGTAATTGTCAACTATAACCGTCGACACCTGCGGTAAAATTGTAAACATAACGCGCGATAACGGTGCCCGTACACGCTAAGCGCGAGGTCTGTTTGCATTTTGCGTCTTGCATAATTACATGCTGTTTGATTCGAAAGTCGTAGAATGTTATCGGCGATTTTTCGTGGAAAAATTACAATAAATCAAAGAAAATGACGCATATTATTATTATTATTATTATTTTAATAATATTTAATATTATTTGCGAACGGAACTATGTAACTCTTTTTTACATTAATGGAAAAAAAAAAATAAATAGTTGTGTTTCGAAAATAGCATATTACCGACCGAGGGCGTAAAGCAGATTTTTCCGCGCGTGCGTTGGATATCTCAATTCTTTTGGGTTAGAGCGGAAAGATACTATAGGTATCTAAAAGTATTTGACTTCTGTCTTTGGTGCGCTAAGTAAATATTTACACGCCTTTTCAATTTGCTCTAAGTGTTTGCTCAACAAACGTTTACTTTACGCCCTAAAGAGAGGAATCAAATGATTCAAACATTTTCAGAACATAAATTCAGTCATCGTATTACTTTACAACCTAAGAAAAGATGTCTTTACACTCTAGTTAGGTAATGTACTAGTTAAACGTTATACTTTTTTTTTAAAAAAAAAAAAAAAAAAAAAAAAAAAAAAAAAAAAAAAAAAAAAAAAAAAAAAAAAAAAAATGCACTCGATACTTGAAGGTTTTTAACAAAGTAGATAGCCAGCCGATTAACACACAAAAGAAGCGAATCGAAGTAATTATGAAGGAAAATTGAAGAATCTAAAATGTCTTTATCCCGTGCAGCCCGTTTCTTAATTACGCATTAGAATCGGGCAAGTGCGCTTCTCGACTTCTCCTTGACAGCATTGTAGTATCCCTAATTGTGAAACTTTCTACCGAGCGGATACATCAATTGAAATCGTTCTGAAGTCTCGTTAGTCGCATTCCGCTGTGTACGATCGTGTTAATGAACGTGTTCGGTGCCCAAAAAAATCTGCTGCATTTACTGGAATTTTCTATCGCGAAACCTCTCCAGAGAATATTTGATGTTCATAAAGTTGCATGAAACTAAAAACATAAATAAAATTATTGTTATTATTATTATTATTGCATATCATTTTATTTTTACGATTTATAAATTTAATATGACGTTAAAATGAAAAATAATCATTAATTAGTATACTTTACGCTCGCGCCGACATTTATTCCTGACTCTTTACCGACATGTTCTCCGAATTTTTTCCCGACTTTTTTCCTGAAATTTCTTCCTGATCTTTCTTCACCGACATTTTTCCTGATTCATTTTTCCCTTACATTTTTCCTGACATTTCTTCCTGATCTGTATACGCATACATTTATTTTTTACTCTTTTCCATCGACATTTTTCCTGACTTTTTTCCACCGACAATTTTCCTTACTTCTTTCCTCGACATTTTCCTGGCATTTCTTCCTGTTTCTTCTTCCTGATTCTTCTTTACCGACATTTCTTCCTGGTCTTTCTTCACCGACATTTTTCCTGGCGTTTCTTCGTGTTTTTTCTTCCTGATCTTTCATCACATACATTTATTCCTGACTCTTCTCTACTGACATTTATTCCTGACGCTTCTCTACCGACATTTATTCCTGACTCTTCTCTACCGACATCGCCTTCTATTAAACCTTATTATTATTGTTTGTCATTCACATTTCTAAGGTTAGGTAGGGCCAAGTTTCAATGAAAATCTGATTGACAAATTTGGGAACCTAGTTTCATGTTTAGACCATGCTCAAAGTGTTCCACTTACACGGATATCCCTAGACTTTTCTTAAGAGCGTCAATTACCGTCTTTGTGCATCGTAACTCCGACGTGGAGCATAAACGATTTCATTATACCGAGGGGGCAAGTCCGCTTAATCGACGTCCAAGAGCGACACAATATAACGGGCGGTAGCGAGAGGCTCAGATTCGGAGCCGTGGATTTTGCGCTAACCAAACAGTTTCACCGGCGGGAGAGAAGAAGGACGGGGGGTGGTCCGGCCACGGTTGTCCCGGTATATACATATACCCTAAACAAATACTCGACAGCGTGTAGCGTTTATATTCAAAGCGCGCGAGACCGTTTCCGCATGAAACTCGCCGATTAAGTTTGAACCGAGCAATTAAGTCCGGCACGAGTCATTACCGCGCGGCTAATCGATTCTCTTTCAACTCTGCCGACATATAACAGACGAACCACGCGCGGGCGCTCTTCCTCCTCGATTTCCACCACGGGACTTTAGAAAGACACCGATGGTTTGTGCAATATTAATACGAGCGCGCAAAAAAAAAAAAGGTCTCGGCCGGACCGGACCATCCTCCCCCCTGACTCCTAAAGCGGTGACCGGGGAGCTGGTTTGTCCAGCCGCAATGTATACACGGGTTATACGACGATACCACCACCGAGATTCCTCCAGCCGCCGCCCACGACTACCAGATATATACCATTCTTGCTCGAGCGTTTCGACAACTATAATTTCTTTTCTTTTATTCATTTCGTTCCGTCGTGTTTGCCTACATTTTCCATTCGACGCCGCAATCCCGTCGAAGTTTCGCGACTCGAAACACGTCTAGCGCGCTAATTGACAGCCCGTGAGCGACCCAGTTGCATTATTTTTAACTGCCATCCTCCTCATCGTCCGCCGTCTTGACGGCGGAACTTTGCGCGCCTTGAGACTGGATGGTAGTGTTGTGAACGCATTTACGTCCCCCACCGCCGGCCGCCACCACCTTTCATTCGTCCGTGTGTACGTCGTCTCCAAAGTTCGCGTCCGGCTTTCGCTCTTTGGCCTTGTAACATTGTTTTGTAACTGCAGAGAGAAGAATACGCGCGTATGTGCGCAAAGTTCTTCGCCACTTTCCCTACTGCACTGGTGTTACGTTTTTATTGTTGTTTACGTTCCTTAACTTTGTTTTCACGCGCCTTTGTCGCCTTGCTCGTCAAATTGAGTCGAACAATGGATATTTTGCCGTTTTACTACAGTATCGCAGATTTATCGGTACTCGCGATACCAGCAGTATCCAGTGGCTGGAGTACCGCTCAAATAATAAGGCACAAACGATGATGCGCACAAGTATCACCATAGATACCTATGGAAGTATCGCGGGTATCGAATAAAGTATGAAGTACCGCTGTTATCGTGAAAATCTCCTAAACAGATTTCGTACTGGTTTGAATATCGATAAATCGTACGGAACGCGGGTATCGCTAAAAGTACTGCATTTGAGGTAGCGCAAGTATCGCTGAACAAAATTTGCACTGCACCGCATACCTCGTACAAAAGTCGTACAGGTATCGCTGAATACGTTTAAAGTAGCATAAGTATTGCTCAAATCGCTAGTATCGCAATAATTACATGGCTGTCCTACAGATAGCGGTAGGTATCGAAAGTACGGCTTGTATCGCAATAGTATTGTGGTCGACAAAGTCTCTTGAACAAAATTTATACCTGGACAGCGATACCGCGTACAAAAGTCAGGTATCGGTGAATTTGTACCTCCAAAGTATAGTAAGTATTGCTAGCGATACAAGCAATACTTATATTACTTTATGCAATACTTGCACAACGTTGATGTATCGAAAAGTGCCGTTGGTATCGCGAAAATATCACTAGTATCGCGAAAGACCTATTGGCATCGTCAGTCTCTTGAACAAAATTTATACACTACTTCATACCGGTATACATTGTACAAAATGCAAGTATCGCAGTATTGCTTGCATCGCGATAGATATCTTATTTGGTCTCGATTATACACCGAATGTCTCGCTGGTATCGCGTGAATCTATCGAAAAAACAATAAATTTTGTATCCTTAATTATTATATTTTTAAGAGTTTAAACCAACAAAAACCTTCCAAATAAACAATTTTTGAATGTAGCCCTCGGTTTTGCTGAAAGAAACGAATCCAGATAGAAGGACAAATGCGTGCGCAATCACAGTAGTAATCATCACTGTAACGTTATTATACAAGTTTGAGGATTAGTAGCCTCGTCTAACCGACACGTTTGTATTTCATCAAGTAATAATCGTTGCGGAACCAATCGCGTAACAGTCATCGATACAGTTTTACCCGGCGGTGTTTTCGCCATTAATGTATTTATGGAATTCGATCGCCGCGACACTCGACCACCGGTTCTTTTCTACGAGGTACGAGATACACGTTTTTCCAACAGAGTGGATTCCTCGCGTATTTATGGGCAGGCGCGCTACCTTACACCACTATTGGCCGAGGCGATTCTTTTTTGTTTTCTTTTTCTTTTTGTCAGTGTATTAATATCCCTCGGATATAATTAGGCTCGGGTATTCGGCAGCCGTGCAACCACCACCGAAGATTGGTGTACGGTGGGTTGTTCCATTTTCCCCTTTGAATTATCGAGGCGGATTACATTGGCGGGGAAAACCCTCTTCGGTACAATTCGCTCCATGGACCCCTCTCGCGACACTTAAACGAATTACCGCGCGAGGAAAGTACTGAAGATGAAACTCGGTTTTTCACCCCACGATTGTGAATTACGGTGTAGGAATTACGAGGCAAACGCTAGTAGTAGCGAGGAAAAAGTGGAAAAAATTTATTCACTATGAAATCGTGAATAATTTTGATGAATTTTGTTGGTCTTTGGGTTTTTCACTGGATTTTGTCGTCGTTTGCGGTTGTCCGCTTTCAGGGATTTTGTGATTCAACGACTTTTTTGATTCTTACAATTTTTCAACTTTCGACAATTGTTGATCTTTTAAAATTGTTGCCAATGTCCTATCATAATAGGGTTTTGTTGAATTTTTACTATTATTTTTTATTGTTTGACGTTTATGCTTGAGTTTGATAGTTTTGTAGATTCTTGCTTGATTATTTCATCATTTTTCATCATCGTTTACCATTCGATCAATTTTTTCGTTTAAAATTTTCGTAAAAAATCATTATTTTTATCGGTAAAAAAGTGATTTTTTAACTTTTGTTTATTATCTTTTGTTAATCTTCCATTTAACCGTGTATTTCTTTGTGTTTTGTTATTTATCATAAAAAAATTGGTTTACTTTAATTTTTTGTATTTTCAACTTTTATCAACTATATGTCAACATTTTGTTTGAATTTTTCATGTTGTTGGCGACTTTTTCAGTCTTGGCAATATTTCTCTAATTTTATCAAAACATTTGCCTGTCGGTTGGTTTGTCCACTGATTTATTTTTATATACAAACACCAGTTCGGTATTTGTCAACTCGTAAAGTATTGGGTAAACATTTTTCAAATTTAAAGAAATTTTTTATTATTATTTTCAAAAAAATTATGTAAATAAGAAATTTTTAACAATTATTTATTTTTAATTTTTTGTTATTTTTTAAATTTATGGTTTATTTATTTATTTTCATTCATTTCTGGTTTGTCTTTTATCTCTTTGTTTACACAATCGCATTACACGATCATCTTTTATTTAATCTCATTTCAATTTTTCGTAAATTTTACTTCCTTTGTAGAATTTAGAGTGCAATCAAAGTAAAAATCTAAAGTTCAATTCGAATTAAATAAAGTAAACAAACAAACAAACAAGAAAGGATTCAAAAAAAAATTGTATCCACGTTTCCACTTCACGCGTGCATTGACAGCTGTTACAGTTGTGCGTCGGGTATATAAAAGATGTAACGGTATTAATCCGTTCGGCACATATACGCTTGCTCGCATTTGCGTTATTAGTGCAGGTATTTAAAATGGTCGATTTTATATTCCAGCATGAAAGTCCATATATATAAAGAGCGAGTAGCGCAAAAATGGACGGTCGAGTGGTAAACGCCGTTTAAAATTAATCAACGATATATTTTTAACGATCCGATAAACCGATCGACGAATCCAACGCATTAATTAGTATAAAATTTAACGGACTGACAGGTTAATTATAAGTTGCTAAATGTTTATTGTTGTAGACTTTTCAATTCCTACCGAAGTTTAGAAAATATTATTTTCATATCGTACGCTCACATATTCTTCTTCTCTTTTCCTAATAACTCTTCATCTTACATTTGTCGCCGTCAACTTTTTATGAAAGGTTTAGTTTGTTCAGTACTGAATAAAAATTTGATTGGTTCTTTGTTGTTGTTTTTCTTTTTGTGTTCATTTTTTTGTGTGTGTTTTTCTTTTCTTGTATTTGTTGTTTATTTTCTTTTCTTTGTTTTTGTTTTATTTTTCGTGTTTTTTGTTTCTTTCCTTATATTTTTTTTTCTTTCATTGTATTTTTTTTATTATATTTGTTATTGTTTCTTTTCTTGCATTTGTTTTTGTTTCGTTTCTTATACTTTCTTGTTTCTTTTCTCATATTTGTTTGTGGCTTTCCTTGTACTTGTTTTGTTTTCTTTTATGCATTTTCTTTTTAATTTTAATTTGTTTTTCGTATTGTATAATTGTTTGTTTTTCCTAACTTTTAATCATTTATTCGACAAACAACTTACGACTGAATGTTGACGTTAATTCTCGTTTGTTTTTTTTTCAACATTTGTCTATTTTTCACGAACTTTTTATTCTGTATTGTTCATTTTCATTGCTCTCAATCAATTTTTTCGACAATTTAATACCCCTTTATGTGTTTTTGTCAATACCACTAAAATATGAAACAAAATTGACTTTAAAAGCGACTGAAAATGTAAAATAAAATTAACGAAAAAAGACAAAAATAAAATCAAGATGAAAAGACGTCACTGCTAATCTGTATACATTAAATGTATTCGGCCATGATGCTCCTCTATAGTCATTCAGCACTTATAATGCACGAGGCGAACGAATATTTTACACTTTCGTGAGAAATCCGGGTGTCATTTAACAAATGGTCATATTTGACCGATCCAATACAATATTCGAACAAAAACCTGAATGAAGAAACGTATACAGTCAAGTGGTCAAGTAACGGGTTACTTCTCGAGGATTAGTTACTTCCGTCCGTTAAGTTAACGCGATGTAATCTCTCTCTCTCTCTCTCTCTCTCTCTCTCTCTCTCACTCTTACTCACTCGCTCACTCCGTCTTGGAAGAAAAAAGGACTTTGCTACTATTCTTTGGCTGGCCATTAAGACTGAGCCGAATATTTAAGGGTCCCTCGAGCCTACGGGGCCACCGCGTTCGCCCGCTCAGAAATTTACGGCCTAGGGCGAATGCGAGATTAGTAAACGGAAAGGTGTGTGTTTGTGTGCGTGCTCGATTGTTCGTCCCGCTTATACCTGAATTAGTTTTCGGTTGCATAGTGAATGCATATAGGCGAATTTTCGATGGCCATTCTTTAACCTTTATGTAGAGAGAGACGAAACCGACCCGCCCGTCAACCCACCATAACAGGAATATAGCAGGTAGAAAACAGGAAGAGGGGGGAATGACCGACGGAACGAGACGAGCGACGACTAGAGAGATATGACGAGATGACGGACGCTTTTCTCGCATATATATTCAACAGCTGTGCGGACGCGCGCCATTCTTATATATATACATATACATCGTCGAAACCGAGAAAACGATCGTACTGATCCGGCTATATATGTATTTTTTATTAGGAGTAGGGGAGAGGTTTGTTTTCGTCGTTGCACCCGTTGCTTACTACTCGAGATACGTATATGGGTGCTTTATTATTGCCTCGGGGAGCAGCTCTTTTTTTTTTTTATTGGCAAAAATCATACGAAGGATTGTAAGGGATTAAACGCGTGGTCATGTGGAGAATGACGTATATGACCAGATGCGGCGAACTTGTGCGTGATCACGTAAAATGTAGTACATGTATATATAGGAGGAATTGCACGACTATAGACGAAATATAAGCGCATTGTAATCATGAAACGCTACACGGTGTTTATTGCATTTCGTCGCGGTGAACAAATGAACCGATAAAAATAACAATACGGTCGTTTGATCGACGCGTAATTTCGGGTTTTGCTGTTGGCGAATCGACGTCAAAATCAACATTGCAAACATTGTATACAACGCAGGAATTCGAATATATATATAAAGATATATATATATATATATATATATATGTTCGCGTTCAGTTGTATCTATCGTTTAGCCGATAAAGAAGGAATCTTGGAAAACCCGATCGTAAATCGTCGTTTCACTTTGGAAGAACCCCCTTAACCTCTTAAGCGTTCGACTACTGGGGCGTAATTTACGTTACATCCTATATTGAAATAAGGACAATAGGCTCGAGTGACTTTTATTAGGTACGTCTATATAAAATATCCCTTATTGATGGTTAACGTCACGTACCTGGTCGTCGTGTGTCAAAATAATACCACCACCAGGTGTTTTGTATGTGACTTGACCAACGAGAATGAGTACAAAGGCGAAAAAAAAAAAAAAAAAAAAAAAACAAAAAAAAAAAAAAAAAAAAAAAAAAAAAAAAAAAAAAAAAAAACGTAAATAATTTGAAATGAAGACGTAAGTACAGATTATATGTCGAAGATTTGTAAAATTAACTAAAAACAAAGAGAACAAAAGTTAAGAAAAAATATTCATAAAATGAGTACGTGCAAGAGTAAAAAAATTGTCAGAAAAAACGTCGAAAACAAAATTGTCGAGAAATTTGAAGTATAGAACGTTACGTATGAAAAAAAAAACACAACAAAGTTGACAAGAGAGTTAAAAGTGACAAAAAAAAAACAAAATGAGCGGAAAGATAAATTGCAGAATAGCCGAATGTTTTTGAAAATGGACCAAATTTAAAATAAAAAAAAGAAACCTCCTTTTCATTCAAATCGTCGGACTGTCAAGCATGAAAAATTGTATAAAACAACTTACTTACCATCAAAAATTACAAAGCTTATATATTTATATCGACCGACAAAGAAAAATTCTAAGAAACATTTCTGACTTTTCGACAGTTGGAAAAAACCACACTAAAAAAAGAAAGTTTAAAAAATCGCAATTCACTTACGGAAAAGTACACAAAAAATATTGTTCGGGGTCCGAAAACAAGTAAACAAGTTGTAATCACAATACAAAAATTTTGTTAATCTAAAAGAAAAAGGTTTCCCTAGTAGAAATCAGTTTGTAAATATCCGGGCGTAAGCTTGGCCCTGACTCGCGCCTGGATATCTATCAAGGCGCGAGTCAGGACCCAGATCGCG